>OOFE01014311.1:22642-37178 GCA_900323365.1 Monocentris japonica | reverse complement strand
AGGGTAAACTATTTTGGGTGGCTAGTGTGACAATGTATATTCTAAACAGTTTCCTATCTAAACCAAATGAAAACATAACAAAAAAATGGCTTCACAAATGGAAAATTGCAACGGACCAATGCAAAACCCATTACTGGACTGTTATTTCATAACATCTCATAGGCCATATACATTGTAAATAAGGTGCAGTGCTGGTAGCTCATCTTTACCACAAGTTACAGAAAGTATAGTTACAACATCTGTTTGACTAGGCTCACATTTCATTGCTGCTTCTTTGAATACTGTGTAATTACTTGGAGATTGATCCTTTGGTGACCAATGCCACCAAGACAAACCTTTTGTCGAAACACCATCATCTCCTAGTAGTAACCTCAAAAGTTAGCCAAATTGCAATATGCCAGATAAACGAGTATAATGTGGAAAAAATTGTTAGATTAATTTTAGTGTGGGTGCCAAAAAAAAACTTTGGGCCTATAAAGCAAATCTGGTCAACTCCAAGTTGGCCACCAGAGTTGAGCCAATATGTTAAAATAGGCAATATTCCTTTCAAATCCCACTCAAAACATTGGAATACCTTAGTAGTACACTAATATCTTATGTACAGCTTTGCTCAACGATATGTAAGTGAAGTGGTTACAGGTCACTTTGTGGAGTTCTTACTATCAGAATAGAACTATAAAGCACCTGAGCAGGCTTAGTACTTAATTAAACATTTTTAGTCCTATATCAAATTCTAAGTTAACAGTTTAAATAAAAGCTGTACAAAACACTTTTGCTTTTATGTGATGATACATATTTACTTCAATGTTACTGCAGTGTTTGCAGTACCACAGATGAGCAAAACATGGGAATCTGCTGCTTAGATGGTGTGTGTGCACGTGTATGTGTGTGTGTATGTATGTGTGTGTGTTTGAGTGTGTGTGCGTGTGTGCGTGCGTGCGTGCGTGTGTGTCCATGCATGCTGAGTGTGTATCCTTTCCTCTGATGTTATTACCAAACAGTGGAGCATGCAGATGGACCACATACTGGATTCAGTCTCATTGCAGCATATGCTAGCTGTCCCTTCTATATCGTCTTTGTGTAATGAAGTGGTGTGCTGTGAAGGCTACCTGGAACTGAGGGCAAATTGCCCAAAATATATTTTTAAAAAAGAGGGGATGAAGCATTTATTGTAGACACTTGTTCAATGTCCCTTGCATCATATATTCAAATATTAACAAACGCTTTTATGATGTTTACCGCCAGTTATTTTGTCAATGGTTCTACTTTGATGTAGTCTATCTTAAACATTCTTTTTGTAACGTAGCATCCCTCTCTGACCTGGAAACAACTTCTGCTTTTAACATCTCAATGACGAAAACATTGAGATGCAAGTGAGTTTTGAATTGGCTGAAAGGACTCTGAAGGTTTGTGAGGAATCAGATAGGCTTTTAAAAAAACTTGAACTGTCCCTTTAAATATCCAGAGCAGGAACAGGAGTGCAAACACTGGCGAAATGTCCAGATGGAAGATGGGAGGGATGAGTAAGGCGTTCACAGATCCCTTCTGTTTGGCCCCTTTGAGACAGAGGAAGACGAGATTGGATGGGTCTGAGAGAATCAGGTTACTATCGCCCCATTCTGCTCTAAAGAGGCGGTGGTGTAAAAGATGCAGTACCCTATGGGAAACCTAATCCAAACCCTGATGCCAGCTGTCATTCTTTTGCTCCAGGGTGAAATTGCTAAGCACATATCACTTTACCCCTACTCAATCCTTACCTTAATCATAGCAGGAAATGGGAAAATTACATACATTGTTCTGTACTCCAAATTTACACACAAATGAACAATTTGAGAAATTTGATCATATGCATTGATGATCATCCACACATCATGAGCAGTACAACCATAGCCATTTTAGGAGTACTAGTTGTGATAGTGAATTGAGAAAAGAACGAGGTAAGATTTTACTGTGAGCCTGTAGATTTGCCTGTAGACACAAGTAGACATTGAAAAGGGCAGATTGTAACTTCAAAGTGTGGAGTCAATCAATCTTTGCATTAGTTAAAAATCAACATCAGATTGTTGTCCAAATCACAGCGGAGAAATGTAAACACACAAAGCAATTATTACAGTATTATTGCACAAGGTGATATTATGCTATGCTTGTGTGTAAACAAATATTTTCTGACCCACAAGCATAGGCTAGTATTTGATTGCAAACAGGTTTACTGACATTAATACCACCAACTATTAAATTGTTTCAGCCCATAATCAGTCAAAGCCCACTACTCAGTATCACAATAGATTAAGATGTTCAACCTCAAAGGGGAATAACATTGAATTTAATAATTCCTATATGTTATTCCCATGGTCTAGGACAGTGCAATTAACATTTGAGAATATGATCTCTCTCCCAAAGCCAGAAACTAGAAAACTGTGACTCAAACTGAAGGTGTTATCAGGTTCAAGGTCTGAAGCTGCTCCACAAAGAATAAATTGAGTAAGATGATTAAAGTGACTGGGAGAGCACTCAGGGTTTCATTTTCTGGGTCAGAGCTGACAGCACCATATAATTAAGATAATTTGGGCATAAGAAATCCAACAAACTTTCTGTGGGTATAGAAAATCAGTCTACCATTCATTATAATTAGTGACATCAGTGTTTGAATCTTATTTCTCCTGGCCTGTAGTTTTGTGAGAATTGTATCATAAATATTGACTAGACTGTAATAGACCATAGGCATATGTGAATTATATAATTTTGTATATTTTCCTTTGTGCTTCATTTGATCACTCTGGCAGCTTGATCTATATTTATGTGAGATTTAAATCAATGATTGTGTTGAAATTTGCACCTGGCAGTGATTGGGAGAACAAAGGATGCTGGAAAGACTGTGATACAGTGAAAGACAGAAAGCAGGGTGGTAGAGAGACAGAAAGAGAGACAGACAGAGAGAGACTGAGCTGACCTTGCCATGATAATCTAATCCCTGTCGAGAGTGCTTTTTTTAGAGAGCAAGTTAATGCCAGCAGATTATACTCCAGTGTCTCCCACACTAGCCAATCCACACTGAAAACAGAATGGGTCCATACTGCATTCTCAGACCTACCACAACAGTTAAGACAACCTCAATAATGAAGGCTACACAATATTAAAAAATGATTTGAATCTGTCTCTAGACCTTTACTAGACCATCTTCGCCTTTGTGCTTACAGTGATTGGTTTCTAATGTTGATGTGTTTGGGCCTGTATGAGAAACTGTGTGTGTATTTGAATTAGAGTAGTCGACTTCAGGTAAAAGATTTCCCAAGCATCTCTTATTTTATCGTAGCTTCCTTCCTCCTGTTCTCTCTTTGTTCATCTCTCTTCCTTGTACATGCTCTGTTGCACTAGTGTATAAGGGACATCTATGATAAAAGGCCACTCATTGAGCAGCTCATCTCACACTATGAAGAATAATCCCTGTATATGTTGTGTAACCAGCTGGAGAGTTGAACAAGGAGGGGGATGGGCACCAATGTGCACAAGTTTGTGTGTGCGTGTGACTGTTGAGCTCATGGCTGTCTAATCTCTTAGGTACATTAGTCCATTTGCCCCCAATACTGTGCTATTTTACTGTTTTACACTACATTAAATCATTAGGAACCCTTTTGAGATTACGAGTTGTGTTTTAAGTTATGCATTGATACATGACCGTGTTGAGGTGTCAGTGAGCCACAAATCATACTGCACTCATTATACTGTACTGTATAAACATAGGAACACAAGAAACCCCTGGTACCCCTGGTCACACAGGAAACCCCTGGTACATAGATTAAAGTGGGAGATTTTAAGATTTTTTGGAGAGATGGTAGATAAAATCCCATAATCCCTTATTCTGTTTTTTTCACTCTTGCATGATTTTTCTATGGAAATAGAAAAATGAATGCTTGTAATTTTGGTGAACTAAGAATGTAAGCTTATTATACAGCACTAATTGTAAATCACACCGGATATGAGTGTCAGCTAAATGTTTAAATTGTAAAATGTGAATGTGAGATGTTGAGCATATCAATTCTTTTGGATGAACAGGAAACTGGTCACCTCTTACAAGCACCTGGGTGTCTGGGTTCACTCCACTACATCCTGGAGCAGTCATGCTGGACTGCATCAGCAGTGAATCAGCAGAGAATCTACTTTCTGCATAGACTAAGGTCTTTTGGGGCAAGTAAGGAGATGGAAACCATATTTTTCTCCTTTACCAAAGCATCATGCTGTACAGGTGTACAATATTGTTTGTCATATTGTCCTTGAACCCTCTCTTGTCCTTCATGAGGAGTGTGAATTCTTGCCCTGGTTGAGTGTGTGTGCACATTGGGAAACTTTTTCAGGAATTGTATGCATTGGTGTTTTATGTATAGGGTTTATGCTGGCATAGCTATGACACTGGATACAGACATTGAATAGCAATCTTAACTTAAAGTTGTTTCCAGCTATTTAAATGCTTTATGGCATATTGTATCTGCTTGTGCTTTATCTTGTTCTTCAAAACAAAACATTGACATCCAGCATGAAATATTTTTAGGAGTTCCCAGATTAGCAAATTGTGTGTTTGGCAATTGAGCGATCAGCAGAACCCAAATTTTGTTTATATCTGCTTTTAAGCTGTTAACTCAGTGTAACAGACAACTGTTGTCCTTCTCTCCACACAATAATAATTAACTCTGTGGGACTACCAAACAGAAATACACAAGTTACTTTGAAAATGTAATCCATTACACTTTACTAATTACCCATTTCAAATTGTAATCAGTAATATAGTCCACTTGAATGTCTCAGTAACACAATCTGGTTATTTTCAATCACTTTGGGGTGACTTACAAAATCCATAGAATATGCAGTTAAGCAAATCATTAATTCCTCTGGCAGACACAGCCCCCAAGAGCCTGCATTTCCCATTTTTTATTAGACATTTCATCTTATTATTATTATTATGCATAATTCACACAATGTTTTAAATAGCCTACCAACAAAATGCTTTGATTTGGTTTATGTAGGCCTTGACAGTACCCACAGCAGTCATGTTTTCTAGACTTGAGAAAGCTGCAGGGATGACTTGAAGTGCTGTCATATTCATATTCCAAGAAAAAACAAAGCTTAGACAATAGCCTCTCTTTGTGTTTAGACTACTTTTATGATAAAGAAACATAATATGCAGTTTGAGAAGTTTGTTTCTGTTTTGTTTTTTGCCTTTATCCTTTTGGCAGTTGGCAGAAACAGACAGGATTATTGGGCACAAAACAGTAGGTACTAGGTGAAGCTTAGTGACCGAGTATGGCTTTGAACACTAGCATAAGGACAGTCACATGCTATCTCCAGTCAGGGGTATGTTGGCACAGGCTTGTTGCTGGTTGTTAGAGAATATTTGGATGACTTCAGCACACACACAAACACATGCACTCACACAGGCAGGCATGCATACATGCCTGAAAGCATGGGGATACACACATCCATGCTCAAAAATGCCAGACAATGCATTCTACTAGGCTATCCCTGGCAGATGCTATTCAAAGCAACTGGCAGTGTGGTAATTACACAATCTGGATCTACGTAGATGAGCTATTAGTAGACTTGCTGTGGAGGCTCTTACTGGAGGAGTTGTAATATATAATGGAAGTAATTTGGACAAATTCATGCCTTAGATGTTACCATGCAAAGTGAATTCTGAGGAAGCGCTATTTCCAGTTCCCAGCAGGCAATTGGACCCACAGTTTTGATGTATCAACCAGGCATACAGACAATAGACACACGTAGAACACACCAACAATGGACATTTTCATGCAAGTGTGTGCGTGTGCTCGCATGCTTGCATGAAAGCGTCCACACACATACACACACACACACACACACACAGGGGCTCTCAGCATCAGTGCCCTGACCATAGGGAGTTTGTGCTGAGCTGGTTGGGATGTCAGGCTGAATCAATGTGAGGACAGCTGACTGGACATGCCTATTCATTTGCCAAAGAAAAGAGATAGAAAAAGAGAGTGAGGGATTCTAAAAGAAATGAGGAAGCGCCTGGAGCAACATGTTTGGGTATATGCGTTACTTTGCAGATCCTCCAAAGTGCTTTCAGTGTTTATGGGATGAAAGCTGAAGAGGTGGGAAAGATCTAGTAGAGAGATTAAAACAGAGAAAACTGGAAGATTCAAATTGTTTTTTAAGATTGATTTTTGTTGTTAAAAATATAGTGCTAGGCAAACACAAGCACTACACAAATGCAATTTGGCGCATGATTGAGGAAAATGAAGATATTGCAAAAAATATTTGCAAATAGGATAAGCATGTAGGCAGCTTGGACAAAGGCATAAGCACATACTGTATAGGCGGCTAACTCCATACTGATGGCCCCTTTATTCCCATCTGTTGCCCTCAGCTCTCTGACTTTATCCCCATTGTGTTAACTCATTATGTTCGCCTTAACCTTAACCCCTTAATTGCCACCCTCCAGTTTCTCTTGTACGGCTTCCCCCCTTTGAGACAGTGTGTCACATAGCCCATGCACTAATCTGATGGCGTCTGCCCACCAAACACCTGCCATCTCTGGAAAAACTCCTCAACTACACTCATTCCAGTGTGAATGGAGAAATACACATAGCCGCAAGTAGCCATGCATGCAGAAGGATGGAAACACAGACATAGATACAAATAATAAATAAAATTAGACATACAACCCACTGCCTGAAAATCACGCCAGAGACAATTTCTTTTTCTATCCTGTCTGTGGATGTACACATACATTTTCCTCACATTCAAAGACAGGTCATCTCATAGACTGACACGATAAACAAGAGTTGTCTTTTGTCCTGCCTCCTTGCCCAGACATAATCCAAGACAGTGACGTGGAGGCCTAGGCCCCTTTGCTTCAACAATAACTATCTCAACCCCCCAGTGAGGGGTGGAGGGCCAGAGATGAGGCGATGTGACAGTTCTGGTGCGGCTGACACAATAGCAGGTTTTTCTTTTAGCTGTCTGGCTGACTATATGCTGTGGTACACTTTCTTTGACTGTTACAATTTCATAAATGGTAATGCTTGCCTGAGGAACAATTTGAACCACACCAGATCATACCACTTTTTCAGTGCACAACAAATGTATGTTCTGTTGCTCATAAAATCCCAGATGATTTTGTCAGTGGCTGATGTTTTTATCTGATGTCTCAGAAGTTTTAGAGCCTCATATATCAAAATACTTCTCCAATTAATAATCTTCCAATTAAGTCTGGCTTATACTAATGGCAGGTTTTATGCTGCTTAAATGTGGAATCATTTTACATACTGTGGTTGTGTCTAATGGTGTCAAAAAGATGTGAGAGGAAAGTAAGAATTGAAAGGATAATGCTGTAAAGGATAATATGCCTTGTCACAAGCAAGACAACACTGGTGACTGATATCTCTCATTATTTAAACAGTATTACAGTAGTATCTAGTCATTTCCCTTGATACCTTGACTCACAAACTGACATTTGTGCTTACCAGAATCGTGTGTGTGTGTGTATGTGTGCAGTCGTAAAATGAAGTTTGTTGATAATGGATTATTGATCGTGAATTAGAGTAGACTGGCCCTGAGGGCTCATCCTGGTTGGCCAGGAATGAATACATCTCTTTATGCTTCACCTCACACACTCAATTTAGGCATAGGGAACCAAGGACACACAAACATATACACTCACACACTCATGTGGAGACACACTGACCTACGGTCTAATACATACAGACAGGCTCCGCTCATCCAAGGGACAATGGCTGTTATAGAGTCTGTGTAATGCAAATTGCCTCAATGGGCTCTCTCTCCCTTACTCACAGTTTTTATTTCTTACAATCTCAATGAAATTATCTCACATATGCAAGCCACGTAAGCTGCCAGTGTGGGACAAGTGGTGTATTTGTTGTGAAACCATGCTAGGTATTACTGGAGATGTACATGGCTGCAAATGTGAGCAGCTGGAAGCATAAAGAAACAAAGAAATGCAATTAGCAGTTTATGTATTACTTAATCAACCAGTTGGTCATCGGTCAGAACAAA
Organism: Monocentris japonica; assembly: GCA_900323365.1. NCBI lineage: Eukaryota > Metazoa > Chordata > Actinopteri > Trachichthyiformes > Monocentridae > Monocentris > Monocentris japonica. The sequence goes on along the minus strand of OOFE01014311.1, from coordinate 29,132 downwards.
ACAGCATGTCTGAGCTAGGGTTGTTACCATCAAATTACTTAAATATCCACAGCCGTCAATGCTGACTCTTAGTCATAAGTGGTTGTTGGAAAGCCTGTAGATAGAGTACATGCATAGCATCATGGATTAGGTATGAGTTCTGAAAAAAAATATGTATTTTTAATATTTATTTATTGGCATCGGCATGTCAAATGGTATGAAGTGATGGCAACAGCAACACATGTATGGGCTTAATTGTTGTTAACTTTGTAATTGTTTCATTTCCTACAGTGTTTTAACAGAAGATTTCAATCATGGGAGATATAAATAGGGGCCCCACTGCATCAAGGACAATTGCAATGACCTAAATATATGTCTACTACCCTACTACCCTGACATTCAGGGTTTATAAGGCAATAGGTCAGACATATTCACTCATATTCAGTTTTATCCTCTATGGTTGATTTATGTTTTGAAGGGCAGGGCAGGCCATGGTGTGTTGAAAGCACCACGCGTATTTCATACCCTAAATATCATTATTATGAAACTAGTTGGACATAAATCAGAGTGTCATGTCCTGTGCACAGCTATAGCTCGTAGAGATGTTGGCAAAGTACAAGAAAGTCATATGTCCATAAAGATTATAGGTTTGCTGTACACTTTATTTCTCTAAGACTGATTTGTTTCAATCATTTATCTTTATAATTTTTCATAATGCAAATAAAACAAAGATGCATTTTACATTGCTACTTTGTGTGGTCCACTCAATATGCTAACAGTTCCCCTAAATTATGCCAATTATGTGTAGACCTACAGTGAAAAAGCAGGGTGCCTTGAATGCCTACATCTAGTATTATTTTGTATTATCCTACATAACCATTAACATTTGGAAATGATTCTTGTTATACTGGATGGGTAATGACATTAGATTGAATAGTGATTGTGCAAACTTTCTCTTTTTCAGCTCACTTTCTCCATCTCTGTGAAAATTTGTCATTTTGTGTATTTAATTTAGAGATGCCATTTTCACTAATCTAATTTTGTTTTTTTGTTTCATTTTCAGGTTTTCTTGTCAAAAGAGTATGCAAAATGATACAAGGACATTTGATCAAAACTCAGGATGGACACTAAACAGTCACTGTTTACAAATTATTCTTCATGCCTGTTCTGAGAACGTAGTCACTTTTGGAACTTATACTTTGCATAGGTAAGGATTTTTTTTTGAGCTACCAGAACTCTGGGACCCGCAATGGAGACAGAAAAGAGGGAGGGAGTGTTACAAAAAAGCACAGCCATTATAAAGACTGAAACAGAGGAAGACGGGACTTCTGGCCACACATGTGGAGTATGTGGCCGCAGCTTTCCTCTTCTCAGCTCTCTGTCCCAGCACATGAGAAGACACACCCGAGAGAAGCCGTACAAGTGTCCGTACTGTGAGCACAGGACAGCTCAGAAGGGCAGTTTGAAGGCCCACATCCGAAGCCATAAACTAGGCCTACTCAGCCGTAAGTTGGATGGCAAGGAGGGGGATGGAGATCAAGGACAGAAAGATAATACTAAGATGCTTGATGGCTCTCATGAATTCATCAGCATCAGCAGCAACAAGGGCCATAATGTCAATGGGAAGATGAAGAAGAAAGAGCCCAAGAAAAAAGTTAAGTGCAAAGATGTAGAAAGTGGTGTGGAGGAAACATCATGCAGCAAAGACTGCATTTCTGAACAGGTGGATGAGGAGGCTGAAGCTGGGCCCTTTTCCTGCAGCTTGTGTAGCCAGGTTTTCCCTCAGGTATTGCTCCTAAAAGCCCACATGAAAAGGCACAGGAGCTCCCAGGATCATGGTTGCCGGATTTGTGGACGGCGCTTCCGCCAAGCATGGTTCCTCCAGAGCCATATGCGTATTCATCGGGTTAAGGCCCAGCTGCGGGGTAGCAAAAACAGTGACCCGCCAGCCACCATCAATGGGGTTCCTCAGGACCCAGCATCCCTGACGAATGAGGAGTGCCTCTATGAGCTCTGTGCTGGCTGTGGTAACTTTTTCTATGACCGCAAGACATTGCGAATACACGAAAGGCTCCATAAACAGAATCACAGCCGCACTCAGTCGCAGAGCCAGCCACAACAAGACCTTGAGGACTTGGAGTTGCACATTGCTAAAGGGCATTTTTTGGAAAGCCTAAACCTCACATGTGTTGGACCTGTGGAAACCCCTGAGGAAAGGAGCCTGGGCAGACGAATTCCAGAGCTGGACCCTATTTGTAGTTACCAAGCCTGGCAGTTAGCCACAAGGGGACGACTAGTGGAGGCCACAGAGAAATCCTTGGGATGGGAGGAAAGACTAGCGGATGCTGAGGTTACATATGACAAAGAGAAAGGCGAGTATGTGCCCCTGAAGCAGGAGAAGAAGAGAAAGCAAATTGACAATTCTAATTCCAATGCTAAGAAGAAGAAGGGTGGTATAAGCCATGACCACACATTAAACAACTTGGCTCACACTAAAGGTGATAACAGTGGGATTCTCAGTTACCAGAGTGACAATAACCAGTTGAACGGGCTTGGCCATGCGTTTTATGGGGCGCTGCAGAAAAAGAAGATCAAAGAAGTTTGCTACTCCACCAAACAAACCAATGGTATCAGGAACCAAGACCAGGAAGGTAAGACGTACACAAACACACCACACTACTTTATCCACACTATGATTTGAACGAGATGGTTATAGTACCTTGTAAAGAGGGTTCAAAGGGTAACCACACAGGCCCTATATTATGAGTTGATGATGAGGACATTTGTTTTGTACTGAATAAAGTACCCTTCTTGTTTGAATCAAGTAATCAGAGCTCATGTTTGCTGACACTATGCAGCTGTGTTACTTCCTCATAAGAACTGCCACATTTTGCATTCAGTATTGAACAGTCAACTACACATAAAGATAGTATGACTTGGTGACATGAGAGATCATACCCATCTGTGTTAGACCTTGCTGTAAAGTAAGTTAAACATGCTAGGCCTGCAATGGGGAGATACATACTTGCAATTCAAACAGCTCTGTGTTTAATGGAGTAAGAAGTAGTTAGAATGAACATTATATTGTGGAGAAGGGAGACCTCTTGTGAATTTATGACTGAATTACACCTACTTTTACATACATGTTTTGCCCTAGAGAAAAAATACTGAAAATGCACAGCAATAAAGGTTTTTTCACAAATCAAGTTTCATTCTAAAATGCTGTTTATCCACTCTGGGAACATTTTGCTGGCTGAAATTCATGAGTGAATATTTCAAAAGCACCCACACAATCAAATAATCACTAAATAATCAAATAACTGTTCTGTTAACAAAAGTTTTACTGGTTTTAAAGGTCTCATAACTTCAAAAGAATCCCATAATGTGTTTTAATTTCATGCTTGCATGAATGACCCAATGTTGGATGCATATACTGTGTGTTAGAACTGCCACAGTATCTCTGGATGGATGCCCATGCCAATATGAAACTTGCAATGGTTGCTATAGTCCTTTGAGCATTCCCATAAAGCTCTAGACCCCCACCAGCCTTGAAATTGCCATTATGAACCACATAATCACAGTTAGTGGCTACATTTTATTATTTTATCCAAATGTAGCTGGGTATTTTGGGGTGTTTTTGTACCTAAAACACTTTTACCACCTATTCTTTAAATTGCTTCTTCTGCTCTAATCTACAGATACAAAACCATACTTCTGCGAGCACTGTGATTTCCACACTGTTGACGCCTCCCTTCTCAGGTCTCACATGCACAGGCAGCACCAGGACTTAATGGTTTCCTACAGCAAACAGTGCACCATTTTGGACAAGCTTAACCAAAGTGGTTCCAAAGCCTCAAGATACACTGACTACCTCAGAAATAGAAGCGCATTGCTTAATCAGCCATATTGGAATCCTTACACCTGTCCAACTGGCCAGGGGTGTATGGAGTCAAGCATTAAAACAGAAAAATCAAAGGTTACTGAGGTCAAAGGGCAGGGAGATGCCACCATTGATGCTGCCAATCTCCTCAATTTATCAGCATTATCTGCAGGTGAAGAAGATGTCACCATTAACTATCTGGTAAAAACAGAGGGCCTGGTGAGACACCAGTGCCCATATTGTTCCCACACTACCAACTACCCAGAGGTACTATGGATCCATCAGCGGGTTGCACACAGGGTGGATGGCAGTAGCTCCCTGGCACCCAAGTGGGCACCCTGCACTAATGGCTTTAAGAGTTCAAAGACAGGTGCTACCCAGTGGAGACGCACAGGTCCTCCACCGTTCCTCGAGGGCAAGGACTGCCCAGTTCTACCCACTCCCAGAACTCAGCGCACCCAGCCACCAGGTTTCACAACCCACAGCAGCACCAAGCGCTCAGCACCTAAGACTCACTCAGGAGTCCCTACAAATAAGTCTAAGACTAACACTAAATCCAAGGACTCAGAGGCTGCAGACGGGTCACTGTCGAGTGAGAAGATGGCACTTCTACCTCAAAAGAAGTCTGGTGAACAAAATTGTGCAGTGGAGAGGGGAAGGAAGGGCACTAACACTCAAGTTACTTCCTCAAGTAGTAGTGCACATCGCAAAAGTGCCCCTGGTGTACGGCCTAAAAGCAGCCCCAAACACAGAGGCCACAGAGTTGCAGTGGAAGGGAACCTACTCCCGCAAGAGGGCTTGGGTTTTATGCTGGCCCGGAATCATGGCAGGACTTTATCTAATGCAACTGCAGATAGACTCCATCCCCACAGCCATACATGTGACTCCTCTGCAGGTCCTAAGGGTCCTGACCTGTGGTCTGCTATGAACATGTGGGGGATTCACAGAGATAGAGCATACTTAGAACCACTCCTTTTTGCTCAGGGAAAGAGTGAATCAACAGGAGAAATGCCAGTGGACATTTTGAACCTCTTAAAAAACTACAATCCGCACGATCTGGCTGCTCTTTACCAGCACTGGGGTTTTGTTGATCCTAGGGTTGATCCACAAGGTAAGGAGGAACTTGGTTTTATTCTGATTTGAATGTGATCAGATAATTATCTGAATGCTGTTTTTTCTATAGATAGAAAGAATAAATGTATATACTACAAATGCACCTCCATTCTTAAATATATTGTTTCCTCTCTCATTTTTACAGCAATGTTGCAGTTAAATGGAAATTTTGGAAATGAAGTCCATTCCTCCTCTGAAGCTTCCAAACAAGTATGTTTTCTTGACAGCAACCTCTCATACTATATATAGGTTTGGGCTTAATTCAAAAGGTTGAATAAAAATCATCTACTATTCTGATGTTCACCTACTGACAAACAATTGATTGAACAACAACATCTTTTAATGGATTCATTACAGTTTCAATTGAATTGTCTGAATGGAAAATCATCTGACAAACCTGGTCCTATCACTTTCCAAAATTAACTACACCACAAGAATCCCTCACAAGTATGTAAATCAATACCAACTGTATGTGTGTGTGTGTGCACACATGTCTACGTGCACCTGTGTGTTTGTGTATATATTGTGTGTGTGTGTGACTACAGTATGTGAGTAACAGCACACGCATGTCTGCGTGTTTTCATGTGTTTGCATGCGTGGCTGTCAACTTCCACAACCTGGCTGTCTTCTCGCTTCTCTGTTTCTTAAGAGAGGCTGACAGGAATGAGGCAAACAAATAATAATAAAAAACATTGTTGTCCCCCTCAGGGTAGAAATCACCCAGCATCTCCATATGGTGTGTCATCAGCCTGTCAATCTGGCCTACCCTGATGCTACCTACAACTGTTCTGTGCCTTCTCCTCTATCCCTTAGAGTAATGATATGTGAGCAACTTTTTAAGACATTAGATATGGGCAGTATCTTTCTGCTGGGATGAGGATTGATAAATCAGACAAAATTACCATTGTGTGCCATATTGAACTGTATCATGGAACAATACAATTTGATATAATTGTTGGCAAATTAGTCCATCTACTTTTATTCCCTTTGTAATAGAATGTTCTCTGTGTATCCTTTAAACTTTGCATTTGAAGCAACCAGCTCTCCACTTTACCACACTCTATAGCGCTTATGGTCCTTTTTCAGGGACGAAAAAAGAACCTTTCTACATACAACTTAATTTTAGCAGAACTTATTAGGTGAAATAATAGACAGTGTGTAAAATAACAGCTTGTTTTGACAGGGGTTGCACACCACAGTGGTGTAGGTTTTGACACATCAGTAAGTTGTAAGAACTGGTTAGATACATTCACATGCCATTTCATGGGGTGCATTTACGTTGAAAAATTTAGGAGACTACAACTGTACTTTACGCTTATGTGTTACAAGCATCAGAGCACAGCTCACCATATTTAATTCATACATATTTCTCACAATGTGATACATGCACTGCATTTCTCTCATCCAAATTTTACACACGTAATTTGACCAGATAAGTGTTTGTTATGAACAAGGCAAAATTTAAGTGTTCCCGAATCCTTGAAAATAACTTTAACATAGATAAATATATTATTTGTA
>OOFE01014311.1:10598-22622 GCA_900323365.1 Monocentris japonica | reverse complement strand
ATATTATTTGTAGTTTTAAAAAGTATATATTAATATTTTTTATTATTTATATAGTATTAATATATTATTAAGAAATTAGAATGCAACCATATACATGTTTCATATAGCAAGATTTTTCCATGCATTATATCTGGAAATTTTCCAATGATTGGCATTTCCTGTGGTTTCAGATTAGCACAGTTCTCAGAATAAGTGAATGAGAATAAGTGTGACAGCGTGAATGTATGGTGTTCCTTTCAGCATGTGCGCACACACACACACACACACACACACACATCCCTCTCAGTGTTCTAACTGGTGTGTCTCACATTTGCCTTCTGCAGGTGAACAGCCGCTCCACTTCATCCTCAGGGTCTCTCCAATAAGGAACGTGAAGATATGTTCCTGTTTGTTTCCAGCTTGCACGATACTGCTGAAGGAAGAGGCCTGCTGTTCTTTGAAGGAACCAGCCATACCTCCTTGAGGACAGAGGCACTTGATAATGCACAATACATGCAAAGCAATGAGGTGGACTTGTTTATATTTCTAATAATTTTGTAGTATTGTTGTTTCATTTGAAGATGAGTGTTATTCTCGCATTCTCCCAAAACAGTGCTATTTGTTAAGATTGTAGATATGTTAGATACTACTACTACGAGATATGTTTTTTAAGGAAAAGAGGCAGAATTGTTTTATTCAATCAGACTGTAGGAAAGATGATTAGAAGACATTTTAGAGGGACACTTGTCTGGTGGAAATTGAATGTGTAGCTAGCAAGGATAAAGAGGAGTGGTTTGTTGGCTGAAGAGTCACACTCCGGTTCTGAGCTCACAAAGAGCTCTAGCTATAGAGATCTCCCTCACATTTATTTTTTTTACACCAGAATATGAAATACCAAATCACATAAACTAGAATGCCACTGAGAACATTCAAAAACAGTTTAAAGATGTACTCATAAGCTGTAGGCTGCACCTTGAACTTTTCACTACATTTTTACTTGTATATATCAAAGCATTTTCACTTTGTTTTTCTCTGTATTTGAAGCCTATACCTGTGAAATGTCTGTTTGGTTTAGGGTATGGGATTGTCACAACACATTCAGAATTTGTAACAGAAGCATAGAATATACAATGCAGGTAGTATGCTGTCACATTTTAGTTTGGGTCACATATTTAAGTACTGATCTTAGACCAGTTCTTTCTTTCAAAATGCTCTAGAGCACATACATCCTGAAGTATGTGGGGATTGGCTGCTTAATGCTTGTTTTCCAACATTACTCTGATGCTTATTCAACTTGTTGTATATACTTAAATGCAGTAGTACTGTACATTTCTATATTTGCTGCAATTGACTTGACAACAGACTATTAATATAATATTGATGCAGATGAAGTTACCGCAATAGCATGCCATATTTTTTATAGTGAACTTTATCATTCCCTAGGTAATTGGAATTTCTTTTAGTATATGCCTCCTAGATCGTTATAACCCATATATACCCACCCATACAAATGCATTTCATTCAAGGTCACAGCACAGGGTCAGTTGCAGTGCAGTAAGGGATTCAGTGCCTTGCTGAAGGGCGCCTTGATAGTGTTTGGCACCATCAATGTAATACCAGCCATCTTCTAGTTGCTGGTCATACACTCTCCGTTGAGTGCCACTGACCAAACCAACAAACTTCCCGTGACTGGTAGACTCTTTTAGTTCAAGGCCAAACTACTGCTCAAACAGTACTACTGAAAGTAAAACAACAACTTGGTTTTGGTAGATCCTTGACAATTTCTGTTTTGAGTATTACCAATTTGACATTGTTGCATTCAGTCAATGGGATCAGATTATGGGATCTATGGCAATGGCATTTTTGCCATTACCATCCTCAATTGATATTTGTCAGTGGCAAATCCACAGCCAGCCACGCCAAGCCTGGGGTCTGTTATGGCCAATCAAACAATGTGAGAAAACCATAGAAATATGGCGGCCGTGGTGGCCATAACTACTTACAAATTGTAGCCATGCTGTCATACACGTTTGTGTCAAAATAACCAATGAACACTAAATGTAGTATTACTACATTTTTATTTGAAGTTTTAATGCTATAGTTTTGCCCTTTTCCTACAAAACCAATGCTAGTTAAATGGTATTAACCTTTACTTTTGCACTCATTTCACTGTACTAGCCATATAGCAATTTCATCCTATCATCCTTAGATGTAGAAAATGTAAAAACGTTCCCAAAGAATTAACAATTTCCACTGATTTGGCTGCCAGGAAAGCCACAAATTAATTTTCAAAGAAACCACTAGTTTCTGATTTTTCTTCATTCGCAGAATTCCTTTTTTCTTGTGTTTTATGTTTGCAGATATGTTCAATATGTTTGTTTTAGTTTACTGATTCACTGTATTCATCTCCCATTGAGAAATGGTCTATGCAGTTGTACCATACTAGATCATACTAGCTGTGTACAAGTTAAAAAGCCATCAACTTATTGACACATGGGAGATCTTGCATTATTTATTATTGGAGTATTAAATTTCATGTGTGTGAAAAAATGTTTTTGCTAAATATTGTAAAAGATAGTTTTATTTAATGGTCTTTATCGCTAAGAGTGGAGTCGCAACACTGTACTTGACATTTATAGAAAAAATGTAGAAAATGTAAATAAAACTGAGATTTTTTCAGACACATACACTTGTATGCATTTCACCAGGGGGTCAGAGTGCAGGGTCAGCTAGGAGTGATGCCCCCAGACCAGGTAGGGGTCTTGTTTGGCAAGGATGAACTCAAGCTTTCTAACAGCCAGGTTACCTTGTTTTCATTTCCTGGTGCAAACAGTTTGGAAAGGCAGGGGAACAGGAAACAGTGACATGATAATGTTTATGCAAGCCTGAACTCCAGCTCAAGCTCTCACTCCGTTTTCATTTTTGTGATTATATGAACATATTTCATAGTAATAAACATGTTGACATCTAAATTTCTATTTTGACCAATTTAACATTTTCTTTGACTGTAGCATTATATAAATAAAATTGGGTAACATTAATATACATTGTAGTGTTGTTATCATCCTCTTTCAGATTCAGCACCTCATTTTCAAACCCTAATATATATTAAATCAGTGTGTAATTGTTGAATGCATATGGGTTCTCTCTGATGGACAATAATCTCTGGAAATACTTTTCTGCAACTAATATTCAGCTGTACTAATGTTAAAATACTGTACTGCTTTATGCATTGAAATCTATAAACAATAATAAACAAGTTAAATAATCCACATTTTACTACATCAAAATATTATGGGGCACTCAATCCATTTTGATCATTGCCCGGTTCTCAGACAGTCACATCTGCAAATGACTGATTCGACTGACTCACATTGTCCGATGCAGTTTACTACTGCTACCAGTAGATGGTAGACAATATCAAGCAATTAGGAAGCTGAGAGCTGCTTTGTTACAATTTCTAACCCTCTTGGTTACTTAACTCACTGGCAAGACAATTACTGCTCCGTGTGGCATCATATTTCTTCTGTTTTATCCACTACCTATAAATGTGAAGACTCAAATGTGTGCCCTGATACTACCCCTGTTAGCTGTCTGTGTCCACCGCTTGATAAGTGGATAAGTGATTGACAACTTATATGTGCAACTGACCTTATCTAGGTACCTCAGCCATCTGATATTCCCAGAATCATGGAAAACCTGGAAAAGTCACAGAATTCAAAAATTGTGTGTTCTAGGCCTGGAAAAGTTATGGGAAATGGAACATGTACAGGTACATATAGTTGTGGAATGGCATAGACAATTGTTGATGTGAAACTTGGGCTGCTTGCTGATCCACTTACCTTACCTTAATAATAATAAACCAAACCAGACATTTCCTTATCGTATTGGTATAGTTGTATCCAGAAATAAGACCTGGGACATTCGGATCAGATATTCAAGGTATACATGTGACATTTGCAACGTAGACTGACAAATGTTGGTCATGGAAATAGTGCTATGTCATGGAATTTGATTAGCAAAAAGGTGTAGGAACCCTGTAAAAAAGATAAACTACTCTGATGCCTGGCGCATTTACAAGGCATGTGTATTTGTGTGTGTATGTGTCTGTGAGTGTGCGTATACACACTCGTGTGCCTGTATGTCCTTGTCACAATCTGTTTGTCAGAGAGGTTGTGTTATATCTTGGTGCAGTGACAGCATCACTTAACTGCCTGAGAGACATCAGAGATCATGCTTAGAGTGCCATCAGCAAGAGGGCTGAGAGTTCTGCTGGCCACAGGGTCTGGCAGTAGATAATGTCACCAGGCTCGGAGCAGGAGAAATGCAGTGGCATATGTTCTTTGACAGGGAAACGCCTGGATGTTGTTGAGCCCTCTTACAGGCAGAGAGGAGAGACAGACTGGTGGCCAATTGGAGTGACAGCTGTCAGAGAGGGACTGCGTGTGTGTTCTTGTACTTTTATTCTTGTGAGAACCGGTTTGGGTTTTAGACCTTTGGAGTGAGGACATTTTTGCCCAGTGAGGTTATTTTGGCAGGTCCTCACTTTTTACGGGACTAGTTTAGGGTTAGTATTTGGGTTTAAGGTTAAAGTTAGAATTGACTAAACTTGACACATTTTCGAAGGTTTTATATATTTAAAATCAATATATGTATGATTTAGTTACGTAGGCATGAGTAAGCAAACCACGTAACTTTAAACAATTAACCATTTAAAATTGTTTAAATGGTCTTACAGTGTAGAATTGAACCTAGTGTATCACTCCTACCTGCTAAGACCCCACTGTGACAGTAATGACTAGACAGCAGGCTAAAATACCGACTGCTGCCATAGACAGGTGGACACTGGTGATAAGGAGATTTCCAAGCACCCACAGTAGGTGTCGTCCTGTGTAGCTCAATGGGTAGAGCATAGCACTAAAATTGCCAGGGTCAGAGATTTGATCCCCACCTATATGGTACTGTGAGGTGCTTTGGACTAAAGCATCCACTAAATGGCATACAGCATGTGAAATGTTGAGTCTAGGAGTTAGTGTACCACAACATTTTGGAGGACATCCAGTTGATGAGGATAATTAGTACTTCATGGAAGAAGAGGTAATTTAAACTTTTTTTGTTTGGTCCCTCTGAGTGTTTCTTCTTGGAAATTGTAGTTCAACTAACATTAAAACCTTTTAAAAATGCTGTTTAAAGTCAACATCTTAATCAAGTGTCTCCTTAACTGACGAGAGAGAGAGAGAACATGCTAGAGGAAGAGTTAAGTATATGAAACACTTCCACCATATACAAGATGGACTGAGAGAGCTTGGTAGAGACAGAAAAATGAGACATATCCATGAGATTAACACATGGCACACATGTAGTGTCACCCTGGTCTAGCCCCCAGCTTCGGTGATTTATCAATATAAAGCTAATAGCATCAATACGAGTCCAACTAAAAATCAATATTTCATTACCAAATTGTTAGTGGGAATGAAGAGGGATGATGGCACGTGACACCATTTGCAAGGGTGAGAGCATCTGGAGTTCAGAGAGGGGTGAAGTTTTGGCACATCTGAAGGGACATCAGGAGGACAAGCTACAAAAGTAACTGACTACACACTTATAAACCAGATAGAAATGAACGTTTTTCCCTACAATATAGTAAAACATATGAATCATGTTAAACACCCTGACTTTATTGTGCATATGGTTACTTGTTAGTTGAAAACCATTTAACCCATAGCACGTTCCCAGTCTATTTCCCCCACCTCAGAACTCATAGTCCAACAGAAATCAAAACCTGCATCCAGCGTCCAGACAACCGGTCTTCTTTATTTCATCCAGCATTTCATCTCTCGGCAAGAGTCGATGTAGGACACTTCAGTCAAAACAGATATCACATATAGCCATCGGTTCACAAACTACAATTCTCTCTTACTTACTGAAATATTGAACAAAAAGTAAGAATCTTTTAATTTGTTTTTATTACACTCCTGAATCTAGGAGTTGAAGTTTATTCTACTGCACTCATTTTAAGTCACTTTGGATAAGAGTGAGCTAATTGCCTATAATGTCTACGGAGAATAGGACCCAATAGCCAGCAACATAGATACTAGACATAGACTGTGTTAATGTTTGTGGAAGTCACCAGTGGTTTTCTACAAGGGCAGACTGATGTGATGAGCTTTCACATATCAGAGATGTTTATTTATTCCTCCCTCACTTTTGCAGTTACAAAGAGCACTGTTAGCTTTACCATAATAAAAGAGCAAATTTGGTGAAATAAAAGAACTGATATTCACTAATCACCCTAATAAATGCTTCCAAATCCCTGCTGTCAATCACTGCTTAAGGAGATTGTTCATATTGTTCATATTGAGCTATGATGCATGTCTTTCTCTCTACTGTATTTCCTGTTTCTTGATAGCATACTATTCCATCAAACAAAATCTTTAAAATAGTATCCAATGGTCACCCAAGTGAAAGATGTTTTTCTTTCTACCAAAGATAAAATACTTATCTACTACTGATCTACTTGAAAACTAGTATTTGGGTCCTATTAAACCTGAGGGATAAAATGACTGGGCATGTACTCACACAGTCTACTGACGAAATGTCTGGGTCTTGTATTGAACCTGTATTGAAGATGGACTGGTTCAGAAATTATTTTGTTTTGCTGAGGGGCATCATGAACTTGAACTCTGATGTTGTGCAATACAACATATTGCTGCACATTACCAATGTATTTCATTCAACAGTTTCAGAGGAGCAAAAGGAGATTGGTTACAATAAATTCTTCAAGTCAGGGACAAAAAATGGAGCGAGTGTTGAGATGGAAACAGGATGTTGAAGAAACAATGCCATTTTGTGTGTTTGTGTGTGTGTGTGTTTGCATGTGGACATGCAATTGATACACCTTAGTTCCTAATAGATTTTTCCTCTCACACCAGTAATTTATAGACTGTAAATGTAAAGAACGACATTGATAATGGAAATGAAAGATTTACATGAAGGCAAAGAGTGGATACTGTATTTAGTTCAAAAAGCTGTTTATGGACCCAAATATATTATTATATATTTATTATAATACTGTTAATATAATATATTTAATATAATAATATTAGAATGTATTTATCTAATAAAAACATAAAACCACCTAAATTTGACTGGTGGACAACCAGATGTGATTTTTGCCAGGAATCACATGACTGCACAAAGGTCAAAAGCCATATGTGCTTTTGAGGTAACACAACCATAAATTGTAGTTGTTGTAGTTGTTAAAAGACACACAGAGACGTAAGACGTGGGGTAAAAGTGCCAAAATAAATCTCTCAAGTATAGGTATTACTTGCTGTAATCTATGAAACGGTTATTTACAGGCTTTGAATCTCTTGCACAATGTGGAAAGAGGGCTTTTGGTTTAATTGCTGTGGAGCAGAGTACATAACAAGGCCCAGGAACTGGAAAGAGGCCAGATCCCTCTACTATGGGACACTAATAACACATCACAGTGACAGAGATGCACCTCCTCTCTACCTTGCTGTATCGATCTCCCATCTCGCTGTTAATAGTCCTGTTAAACACCAGCTCTTGGCTCTTTACTGTGTCCAGGCCCACTTAACAATAAAACTCCCCCTCCACTCACCTTTTCAATTCTTGAGAGATGGAGAGACTGGAGGCAAAACCGTTGTTGCTAGTAGGGATTCACCTGCCTGCTGGATAATACATTCACTTTTGTATTCCCTAAGAATGTGTCTAATTTTAAATGAAGCAAAAATGTGTCACATGCAGCGTTGATTTACTCACAGGAGAATAGTGAGGGGCTAGAAACACGTTACACTAATATTAATACTTTCCTCAGTAACGAGCAGTGAGCTATTTCAATTTCAGTAATAATATTACAGTTGCCAATCAGAAATAAATCGTTGCATTACTTTTGGTATCACCACTTCATATCACATTTAAGTTTAACAAGCCAATCACCATCCACCATGTACGACCAGCTCCTAACAGAGGACACGTGCCATCGAGATTTTAGAGCACAACTGAAACGGTGATTTCTATTCTCAGAAGGTGTCGATGTATGTTTTCTCCCCCCAACATCAAAACACATGACCAATTATAAAAGTAGAATATATCTCATATGTTAACAATACAAAAGTACCCATCTCCATAGAAATCACCGTTCCTCCTTTGATGTTTCCCTTCATGTACTCACATATTGAGCTCAAAAAGACACTGGAGTCAAATATTGTCCAAAGCTATGTCTTTCAAGGAGGTTAGCACTGTTCTATCAGGGAGCACCATTTCTCTCACAGTAAGATTTTTCTGATTTCTTTGTATCAAATAGGCCTATTATATGGTGAACGAACATGTTCATCCAGCAAACAGCGTGTTAGGTCATAGCAGATACGGGAGGAGACAGAGAAACATGTCTAAGGCAAACAATTGCTGTCCATGTAGAGCAAAAGTCCAGAGGGAGTCCAAGTCTTTTGTCAAGGACTTGTGTTTTATTAGTTGAATGATATAAAACATGACAAAATGCCTACTCAAAGAGAATCAAAGATTCTCAACCCTTCCCACAGGGACTTCTATATAGGGCACGAGCTCATTGCATCTCTCTCGCTCTCTCTCTCTCTCTCTCTCTCTCTCAGGGCGATGTGGTGTGTAGGCATCTTCAGAAAAACCTCCTCCATAGACAAACAAATACCATGGGCGTTTGTTACAACATGGCGGTGCTTCTTGTGAATATTCTCCTCCATCCCTAAAAGAAAAACACTTACAAAAGCCTCTTCAGCAATGCTGATGTTGAAAAAACAAGGAGACGTTAGGCTTCATTTTGACCTATTGTCATGGATATAGCAAATTTATTAAGCAAGAGGTAATTGTTAAGTAAAGTAATATTGTGTTATAATCTGTCAGCCTTCTGTCACATATGCATGTTGAGGGAAACCAAACTCTGCATGTGTCTGCGTTGAACTCTGCACTGAGATTAGGAAGGCAAAAAGTGATGCATGTGAGTTTGAGCTTTGAAACTTTATGCTGGTGTGTCCCATAAATATCATATAGCATATTTCCTTTTTAGCAGAAAAACAACATTAGAGGAACTAAACAGGAGCATAAGTGCTAAGTTTGTTGTTTTTGATTTTCTGGATGTCTAAGGAAGGAATTTCCAGCTTTGCTGGTTAGGCTTTGAAGAGAGTTTGCTTGTCTCAAAACAGATGATTTATCTCTATCAACAAACTAACTGATTATGTGATTGGGGCAAAATAACAACACAGAAAGGAAGGAATGTGTGTACATGTGCATATTTGTGTGCTTCAGTGAGTCAAATCGAAAGAGAGAGGCACAGGGGAAAAAGTGATACAACCTGCCATATCTGAAAAAGGGAGCTGAAGTGGAAGTGTCACCAAACCTGCCCGCTGGCTGACTAGCAGCTAGGTGGCTTGTGGTAGACCAGCCAAGCAAAGCAATGGATTATATCACAAGACTGTGTACTTACTGTACACACTGAAACTTAACATTTCCTGCAAAGATGGCCTCTGTTCAGTTGCTATGAATGTGTTATAAACTAGAGTTCATATAGTGTTACCAAATGATTCATAAACTCTGATGAAGATGCAATTTGTTGGCAGGTGAATGTTTTTTTCCCTTAAATGTTTTCCCCCATAAATGGCTCAGTTTTGAATTACAGTATTGCTGAAAGTGGCAATCATGATGCTAAATTAATCCTCTTAATTTGAAAAAAAACAACCTGGAATGACCACGTCACTCTCTGGTGCATGTCTGTTATTTCAGAAGAGATGCTTCAGCTGCAGCATCCATGCACTTTGCAACGAAGGAAAGGAAGCACACACACATGAATGCACAGGCCTCTTTATTCAGCCTCTTGCACTCTCCCTCCAATTCATTTTACCCTTCCATACTCTCTCTCTTTCTCTCTCTCTCTCTCATTCACTCACATTCTCTCTCCATGCAATTTTAAAGCTATATAATATTTACATTTAGGTATTTCTATCAAGACCAAACGTGTAGATGCCATAGGTTTTTTTCAGTTTTTTTATCATGAAATTTGAAATGATCTACTGGTAGAATCAAGGATAAAGTCGAAGAACATTTTGCTTACAATGAGGCCCCTGGGGCTCAGCGCTCGGATCTCTCACCAGTATACAGTGCTTGTCATGCTTGTCATTTCAATGTTCCTGAAGGTTGCCTTATCTAAAAGGCTGGGGGGGAAGGAGGTGGGGAAATATTTCACTGACCTCAGGATGCATCTGAATAACTTCAGATTTTAAGATGAAGCCTTTCATCTGCAACCTATATAGCCGACATTATTCTATTGTACAAGCCAAGTATTGTTTACATTATAGTAATATTGTCAGTTGATGAAAACGAGCATTTTTGTTTTTATTGTTTGTATTTTGTTTTATTGGGAGGATGCCACAATGGGAGGGTGACCGGGGCAAAATGTAAAATGTAAAAAAAGAACAAGCTTGCAAGTATTGAGGTAGAAAAAAAGTGAATAGACCATCTTGAATAGGGAGAGGGATCTAGAAAGGTTAAATAAAATGGACTCAGTTGGCAAAAACGACAGGTAAAATAAAAGAATTTAGATGAAAGTTATTCTTGATAAAGAAGAATACAGATTCCCTAAATGATAAATATTAGATTGGGATTAATATTGACTCCTACTAGTTACAGCCAAACATGTGCAACAAGCAAGCAATAGTCTCTCTCACGAACCAATAATAATATCATTTCAGAGAAGTGATGTATGGAAAATGGCCTTCTCATCATGTTGCCCATTCACATGATTTCTTAACCTATGTACGTATATGACCCTCTGATGCTCTCCAGGTGGAGCTAGAACTGTTACAAATAGTGAAGATGGCATAAATGATGGGGGACAGAAAACATGATAACAGAAAGAAGTACGTTGAGGAAAAAGATTGTTGCTTCTTGTGTTTTTCCTGGTGTTGTTTGGCTTCCTCCAGCAAAAACAATGCTGATTGTTTTCGGTGTTTTACCACTTCACACCTACCGTTCACCTCTATTCAAGATGGTCTGGTCAAGATTCATGGAAGAAGAGCTGCCCATTTCCTGAACCGCTGCCATTTTTGGACAATCAAGTGATTACCCACTTCACACATTTTGTAGGAGGGAAACTAGTGAATTCACCCCACGGTGAAAAATAGAACGAACATTTGAACATAACAAACCATGCTCTCTTTCATCTGATGAATAACTTTGTGCAGTAAAATATAAATGTCATCTGAGTCATGCAGCTGTGGTGTGCTACTGAGAGGCGGTGGTGTTGGGAAAGATGATTTTTATTATCCAGGGTTGGTTACACACCTCACACCGTACAATATGTCTGCACTAGTCCTCGTTGGCTACGCCCCTTTAGCCTCATGGTACCTCCACCATGCTCTGAATGCCTTTTATGCATTTCCAACCTACTCAGTACAACTATGTCATGGTCTGCTGTTCCAATGGACGGTTGGACTGGTTGACCATAACATATCTGTGGGTTGTTTGATAGGGTTACTGATCAATACCAATAACTCAACGACTACTTAACAAGGTGCTGACATTTCAAGCTTTCAAAACTCACTTTCCGGCCCTGTTGGAACAAAAAACTATTACCTCTTCACTACACATTTCTGTAGGATCTCTGCTCCATTTAGCGATCTTACTTGTCTCTATTGTGAAAAGAGATGGGAGGGGTGAGCTCTGTGGGTGGGGGCCGTGTCAGAGACTTGTGTAGGAGGAGATAATAACTATCGATGTTATTGTAATCCCTACTGGTCGCCAATAGAAGTCAATAAAGGTTGTACATTACTTATAGATGCCCCTTTACTGCATATAGTTATACAAAGCTGACTGTATATAGGTGGGGTGAGATTTATGGTCTACTTTCTGTTGTAAGTTCATACATTGCACTGATTCTGAAGGAGCCCATCTCTTTATCCATTTCCCATGATCTAGAGTCCCTCTCCTCTCTCTTTCTCCCTCTTTCTCCCTCTCCCTCTTTCGCTGCCTCTCTCCTGTCTCCACTCTACT
>OOFE01014300.1:14265-28021 GCA_900323365.1 Monocentris japonica | reverse complement strand
TTCTGCCCCAGCCGACCCCCGTTGGTCTGAGAGTGTGTTTCACTAACACTGGTCAGCTTTCCCACCGGAGGTTCATTATCCCCAACCTTGTAGCGCACCATAAGGATGACGATGAAGACAAGCAGCGTGGCCACGATGATGCCCCCTACCACCAGGATCATGGTGCCTCCCAGAAGCTGGCTGGGCAGAGACTGGCACTGAGCGTAGTCATCCTGGGTGAAGAACTGTGTGCAGCCCACTACGTTGGTGGCGGTCAGGGTGGTGGCCGTGTCGTCCCAGGCGGCCAGCACACACAGATCGTAGCGGGTCCCTGACACCAGGTTGGTCACCAGGAAGGCTTTGCTGGAGGCCGGGATCATCCTGAAAGACAAGAAAAAGAATGAAGACCTTCAGGTTAATTACTGTGTAAAGACAACAAGGTATTTCTTGATAATGGCCTCGGCTGGTATCTTATTTAAAAGACACAGAGGAAACTGTAAAAAACTAGAAGAGCTATATAGTAAATCCAATGAATGATAGAGCCATCAACATCTTAACACATTACACATGTAATTTCAGTACACAGAGACATAACTAACCGCTGTGGTAATGTGAGAGTTATTCACGATGCAATTTTTCATTAAAGGAGAGGAAGGATTTCCATTCGCATTCCCTAGGAGTTTCTCTCTGCTGCAAAGTCTCTGCGGTTGCTGCCTTAACAGACAGCCAACAGTAATTGGCTTTATCTCTCAGAGCCATCTGTCTTGCTGCAGTGAACAGAGGGTCCATTTGATATCGGAACTGTGGAGCAGCGATAAATGCATAACCAGAAAACCCAGGAAAGACAGGAAAAACTTGAGAGTGAGGCCCATTTTTGTACGGGCAAATGCCAGATACCTTTGGACCTCAGGGAGCTGTCACGCATCCTTGCGGTATGAACAACAACACCAGGGAGAGTGTCAGGTGGTGGGTATTAAGCTCTGGAGAGCCATAATGCTGTGTGTGTTTGTGGGTTGAGGCAGAAATGCTCTCCCCTGCCTCAACAACAACCATCACGGTGTTGAGGCACCCCTGAGCAAGACTCTAAACCTCCAACTGCCCCCGGCAAGCTGCTCAGCGGCCAACAGTAGCAGACTGGTGGTTGTACTGCTACAGATGCACACACTCACTAATTAGTAGTTAGTGGTTAAGTGATATGACTCACTCACTTCCCCCGACCCAGATTTTCCCTGCAGAGATTAAAACAAGTAATGCTCTGGTCATAAGCCCATTCCTCTAACCTCTCGGCCGATTCTGGGCCAAACGGTATTTGCACGTAGGTTTTAGGGTATTTATGTGCCAGACGGGTAGAGTTTGGTATAGAGAACAAAACAATAATTGGCAGGAAATTTAGACATCACAGTTGGAAGTCAATTTAGTATATTTGAGGTGTGCTGATGGAGTAAACCCCACCCATCTGGTACATGCAAAATGGCCTAAATCTGCTCAGTAAAGCCCCGAGGATGCGATCACACCCGTCTGTTTTCTTTGGTCTGATCCATTGAAAAGTTGTTGCATTTTTGTATTTGGTTTGTTTAGATTCACACTGCCCATTTACAAGCAAACCAGGGCTTGGAAACAAAAGTCACATGGACTCACATGTAGCTTGTTTATTGGACAGAGTTTGGTAACCTTCAGCAGTCAGGGAGCCCGGAGGAATCAAAACAAATTCAGTTCCAGTCCCTGTAACTTTAGCTAAACATAGTGGACTTGTCTGTGCTCTTTCTTGTAATTTACCATCTCTGGTCTTCATACCAGGTAAGAACACAGGAATAAATAGCTGAATATGAGCATCAGTTCAGACCGCGGTTTGCAGTAGTTAATTGTGATATGCTCGACTTTCCAAACATGAGTAACTGCTGGCTAGCAGATGTCAACATCCATCTCCTTATACCCATAAAACCATATGGAACAACAGTCAAACAACGAACTACAAACTTGTAAAACTGTATGTTTTAGGTTGTTTTTTGTAGTTGCTACAATGACGTTCTCACTCCTAAAAGAATCAAACTACAGTTTGTTTGGAAGAGGACTGAGACCCACATTTTCAGGTGGTCTCGGTGCGTTATTTGTTCAAATGGCGTTGTTCTCACCTGCCTAAAAGAACCAGACTAAAGGAAGAAATGCTCCAGAGTTCCATTAAACCACTTCAAACATGCTTGGTGTGAATGTACCCTAATTGACAACACACAGATCTAATCTATCAAATCCATCGATCTATCTATTATGGCACATACACACATCAATATTTCCCAGATTGAGCCATTACTATATCTATAGGGGTGTGTGTTGTGTGGTGAACTTACCCGTGCTTAAGGCCCAGATCTTAACACAGCAGTCTGCTGAGCCACTCAGAATAAACCGCTCCTTGTCGGACAAAGACAGGGCCCAAGCTGGTGGGAAGGTAGACCACAGACAAAAGACCAAGAAAAGGATGGAGGGGGATGTGGAAGGATCCGGGATGGATTAGGTAAGGACAAAGAGAAAAGGAAAAAAAGAGGAGCCGAAAGGGAGGGTGTTAATAAGTGATGGTGTATAAAATAAAATGATAGCGATAGATTGTAAGAGGGGCCAGAGGCAGAGAGAATACACATAATCAAAAAAAATCTCCATTATGAAATCATTAAATCAGTATTTTGATGATTAGTGAGGCTATCGTTCTATTCAGCAATATCACTTATGCACTGCATTTCTCTACTGAGTATTTTAATATAGGGATGGAGAGGAAGAGAAAGTGTAGGAGGAGAGATGGAGAGGGCATTGCAGTTCAAGTGATAGAAGCCTGCCTGCTTCAGACAGACAGAAGAACTCTCTAAGTGTCTACTGAGGTTATCTCTCACTGGGGTTGATCTGATGAGCTACTCCTATAATTATAAGACCTGAGGACAGGGTATTACCAGTTACTCAGCTCTAGTTTGTGTGTGTGAGTGTGTGTGTGTGAGTGTGAGTGTGAGTGTGAGAGTGAGTGTGAGTGTGTGTGTGTGTATCCCTCACCTAGCCTCCTGCAGTACTCAGGGGGAGGGGCAGACAGGCAGGTGACCCCACCACTGTGACCCCCCAGGTTCTTCTGCTCTGTTGCCGTGGGGACATGCCACACCTTCACTGTTGTGTCTCGGCTTAGAGAAAGAGAGATGGACAGGGTGTGAGATGGAAGAGCCAGGAAGATAGCGGGTGAGTCAGAATGAGACAGCGAGGGTGGCAAAAACAAGATTAAAAGAGTTAAACATAAACCAGAGTTTTGAGCAGAGTTATCAGTGCAGCAGAAGTGAGCAAGAAGGGGGGGGGGGTAAAGAGAAAGCTACTCAAGAGATATATTAGCTGAATTATTCAGTTTGCAGATCTGCTATGTATATCAAGGCTGTGGCAGACTTACCTTCCAGAGATCACCAGGTTGTCAACAGCAACCACACAGGTGACTATGTCACTGTGACCCTCCAACAGCCTCAAGCGAAACTTCGCCTTCTCCCATGACGCTTTAAGGGATGTAAACTCAGCGTCTGGAAAAATTAAAACAATTTGTGCAATTGGCTATGTTGACTCATTAGCGTCTAGGCTTGCTAAACTCCAGAGTTCTTCAATATGGATTAGTCTGCCACTGTGAAGCATGCAGCTATTTTTGCTCCAAGGATGCAGCACATGGGTCCTGTCTTCAGGGAGGCAAGCCTGTTGGTTTTAATACTGGCAGCTACAAGAGCTTGTTAGGACCAGGATGCCTGAAGGCGTACATGTATAAATCACAATTTAGATGTTATTCACAAATTATTTCATGGCGACTGTATTGTACTGTTAATTGTCTACTGCGCTGTTCTAACATATTGTATACTGTGATAATAACCTCTCCAACCACTTCTTCCCAATTCGCCCACCTTCCTGCACCGGTTGCTCCTCCGGCCTGGGGTCTACATGGGTCTGGGCTGGACAGTGATCTGACGCCATGGCCATTTCTCCTGTCTCCTGCTGTCTGCCTGTCTCTCTTCTCTCTCCTCCCTCTCCTGTCTCCATCTGTCTGGCAGCCGGTGCTGGCATTACTTGGGCTCTGGACTTCAGCTGTCCCTTAAGGATCTTGGAGGCTGGAGGCGTTTGTGATGGAAGGGCCTCAGGGGCGTCCTCCCTGTGCCAGCACAGAAAACAGAACTGAATGAATAATCGAGACGCCAACTGTATACAGCATCATCTGTGACAGCATGCATACCTGTAGAATTTAACATCTTAAAGTCCCATGAAACAAACAAGAACTGGTTAACCAACACCTAGTTCTGTGTATTAGAAAGACTAGGTGCGTTATTATTGTGAGTTTGATGTTAATATCCAAACATGTTCATGCTGAGATCAGCACAAGGCCCCAAGGGGAAGTGATAGGGGGATGGATACCCTGAATGATGTGTACATGACATATTATGAACGGTAGAAAGTTCCCATTTCCTTAAAGTGTGACAGTATTTGACCTCCAGTGTGTTTGGCTAGACATACAAAAAAGATCAAAGGCTTCAAAGTGAATGTTGATGCTTTTGAAGAATTATGCTTCTCTCCATCTGCCCCTCTTGCTGGTACCTCTCCCTCACTTCCTTACACTTGTCTTTTCATCTTCTCCTTTTTTCCTTCTCCCACAATCCCCAGAGTTTGCTGCGGGCCAGAAAGCTGCAGCAGAAGCTCAGCCAATCTGGAACGCAGCTCCACCTTCCTGGAGATCTGAGAGGAGAGAAGGCAGGAGATTGGTTGTAAACCAAGATACCAATTCCACAAGTTGTTTATATGCATGACAAATTCTGCCTTTCTTGATTCATAGATTGCAACTTGCATCATACACTACATTCCTCTCTGCTTCTGAATTATGTGATCATGAATTAGGAATGTCAACTTGATATCAAGTGGCTCTTTCTTGTGTTAAAGGTGAATAAGCAGCCCAGTCTAAATCTAGCAAACTCTTCAAGTCTCTCCCAAAATGAGAAATCAAAATACAGACTAATCTGTGACATCATCAAGCGGCTCCATTGTCAATACATGGGAGTGTGACATTGTAGGGACAGGAATGATTATTTGAACAGTAAGTTGTGGGCTAGTTCATGACTGCACCATCATCGACTGAGGAAACAGCCTATAGAGCTGTACACTTGTGGCATACCAGTAATAGGTTGAGTGGACAAGTATTTCCGATTTCTGATTATGGGATGTAGTGAATTTATGTATGTAACTTATAGAATTCAGTGACTGCCCTTCCAATTATTTTGTCAGATGCACTCTGCTGGAAATGTGAGTGTCTGATCTTCCTAATTACTGGGGCAAAGCTGTCAAATTATCCATTCCAACATCATTAATAATTAATGTTCATTACATATTTCTTTCTGCTTTATTACATGAGTTAAAGTTTCAAAAAGCCCTCTATGTGCCAATTGTGCAGGGGGCGAAAAGAAAAGATCCCTACGAGGATCAAGAAAGTATTACATTATTATTGTTATTATCCTTATTACGAATTGAGTGCTATGTTATGTCTGTCTATGCTATGTCAGTATTACGTAGGTTCAGAAGTAATGCATAATGGGGCTAGATATTGCTATATTGTTTTAAATTTAGAGTAAATCCAGATCTCTACTGTAGGGAAGCCTGGAGTGCAAGAGTCATAACCTGGAACTTGTACTTGTGCACCCAAGGGAAATCTATTCAGGATTTACCAGTCAAAGACGTTACAGATCATATTGGGGAAAAAAAGCAGTTTAAGTCTCCTGTACCTTGACTCTTTCCTCTGGGGTAAGGGTGATTTTGATCTCCAGATTCTCAATCTGTCTCAATTTCTTCTGCAGCTTCCTCGCCTCCCCCATTTGAAGCCTTGATCTAAAACACTACCAACAACTACCCGCTATGCAGCCCGACTGACTATCAAGTTCTCAGAGGGTGTCCGCAATACAACATTACTTTTTTATTAAACGTTTCCAGGGATTTAAATAAATAAATGAGTATCAGGCGGCTCTCTGTTGTTGTTTTGGTGAGACGTGTCGCCGGATGTAGTTTAGGATATCGAGGTTAGCGTGTATAACTGTCCTTACAGCGACATCGTGTGGACTGTTAAGGAACCGCCTTGAAAAAAAAAATATAATACATGTAATGAGTGTGAACTTATAATTTTTCCACATGCATTAAAACACACAGACAGGATATTGTGCGTTTGTGGGCAGAGGGTTAAATGTTGTATGGTCGTTCACAGCACAGGAACTAAAAATGACACTGGCCACTAGAAGCGTAAAGTTGTGCTGCCTTCCAGTGCTCCTTCTAAGCTTGTACTTTCGAGCATTAAAGTCATAAACACGACTTGAGTCATTCATGTGTTTTTGGTAGGAAATAGTAACAAAATAGATTCTGAAACAAAAGCAGGTTTTGGTGACTGATTTATTTTAGAAATAAATTGGCACAGATGGCACAGAGCTATTTTGTGCTGCAGCAGCAAAATGAAAAGGAGAAAGTGTAGGTCAGACATGCAATTGATGTTCACTTCATTTATTAGCCAAAGTTGATGTCTATGCTTGACAACTTTAAGTTACACAAAGAGTGTAAATAGAAACCTATGACAATACTAATTATTTCCATACACTACGTCACAGTAGTGTATAATAAAATACATATTTTTAACCAACAATTACTGATACTGTTTCCATGCTTTCCACCCCCAAACTTCACATTTCGGCAACTCGGGTATCATGAAAAATCAGAGTTTCTCATACGTGTATACCACTAGTTTGCGATAGTATGTGCCACTTTATTGGGTCGTTCTTTTGCGCTCAAGACGTAATTTCAATATTTCCGACAATACTAGAAGGCAGCATCAGTCACTTCCCTCACCCGCTTATCACAGCCTGCCAGCTCATATTTACTGTTAAAACAAAGCCAAAGCAATGGCGGTTCTGTTCTGATTCATACGGTACAATTGCTAATATTTGCTATGGCCGAGCGGATTAAAATCAGTGACTTGTACTATTGTGAGAAAAGCAGATACGGACGGACGACCGCTTGCATTTTGCCATTTTAAATTAATTGGCCCTCACTCGCAGGAAATGACATCAAAACACACGCTCCTTTGTCTGACGACCTTATCCGGAGGAAGTGGAGCTCAGACAAGACAGCCAGCTGCTTCACCAACGAGAAAAAAAAATAAAAAAAAATCGAAGAGAGAAAAAAACTTCGCCGATTTGGCAGAATTTGGGCTGATTGGGAAATAGTTTCCAAATTGTCCCGGCTGACGGGAATTCCGAGGAGGGAGACGGAGTCGTCAATACCGGTAAACGCCACTATTTTTCATGCAATTGTAGAATTTTTGTTCCATATTTGCACGACTCTCTCCAGCCGCCTCTCCACCCCGTCTCGGCAGCCGGAAGTCTGCGAGATGGGCTGTTGATTTTTTTTCCTCATCTCTTTGGTTTTTTTTATCCTTCAGCTTTTTTTTTGCTTTGCTTGTTATTTAACCCAAGCAAGAGCGCGCTGGAGAGACGGATATTGCTCCCTGCAAAGTGTCTTTTAGTCAGAAAGTCGGGCCTGTATTTTATGCATGTAGGATTCAAGGAATCGAAATGGAGTCGCACTGTAGCACTACGGTGTATTGTAAACACGTAGAAGTGTGATTTATGTCATTTCATCAATGCTATGGATATTTGATGTAACGTAGTGTGGCTCTATCAAAGAAAACGTCAACTGACTACAAATAAGTTGGATCTTTTGTAAATACCACCGAATTGAGTGCAATTACCTCGGTGTCCAAATTCCTGAAATCCATAGCTCGCATTTGTAATGAAGTTACGGAAGACGAACACACCAGAAGGCTTATGAACTTGAGACAATAGATTAAGAAAGCAAATCTTTATCTCAGAGACCGTCAAGATTCTAGTATTCAAATCAAATATTTGCTCTTGTTGATCTCCCTTCATGTCGTTGTCTCTTAGTCAGTTATTACATCTTTATAATTCTGGTTATTACTCGGTGCACGTACATGTCTGGATAGCCTTTTTTAACTGGAGCTTCAATTGTTCCAGAAAGTGGTATAATCTTTTAATTCACAATATTGATCAGGATCAACATGGCAATAGGTGCATGGTCTCCACCAAATGTCATGGCTTATGGCTCAGTATAAACTTGAATTGCTTTGGCCTTTGAACCTTTGGTTGTCTTTGTAGTGTTGGTATATCATATTTATTACTGTGAACAACAGGTTGCTGTTTCAGGTAGGTTGGTTGAAGTAATTAATTGTTGCTGTCCCATTGCAGGAATGATGGAGGATTCCCATTTTAATTCCTCATATTTCTGGTCTCCTGTACCCACTGTGCAAGGACAGGTAAGACTGGACAAGACCTGTGAAGTTGTGATTTGATTATTTGAATTGTGAAGGAGAAGCTCCTTCAACGGTGACTCCTGATTTATTGCAAATCGCAAAATATTTGAGCAAGTTTGTATTAAACTATGATTTCTCAAAACTTCTTGTAGTTCAGTAGCCATTCTGTCTTTGTCCTTTTGTATGGGAAAGAGCATCATATTACACTAGACAGAGACAGTTTAGTGTTGCTCTGCGTAATAGCAGGTATAAATACATAGTAGAACATGACTTTAGTCTCCTAACTAATGGTAAAGTCGGCATACAGATGATCGACCAAGCAGCACTTAGTTCAATGCAATTTCAACTTTTAGAATTGGTTTGGTTATTATTGTTTATTTCTGCAGTATTCCTCCACCAAGATATACCATGGAGGGTATATTATTCTTAAATTGTTATCAAAATAAAGACTTTTTAATGCTAAATTTACCAGTGGACCCTAAAAGTTCAGATAAAGGTCTAAAAACTGGTGTACATGTTTGCCAATAAGCAGGATTGTGGTTGTGAGTGTGGTGTGTCCTGTTGCTTTAAATTTGACGCTTGCACCATAAAAGCATCAATTGACACGTCCAGTGTGTTTGGGCCTTAAGAGGATACATGGTTATGGTTCAAATTTAATAATAATTGAACTTTAACTTCCTTTTATTTAGTAGATACTGATCAATAAATAACTGATTTGTCTAAAATGTATTTTTTCCAATCACACCATGATGATGTTTGAGATCACACAGGTATAGATTAGTGAAGATTAGATATAGATTAGCTGTGGGAAAAGAGAAAATGAAACCTATCTGGCAGAGCAGTTCAGTTCTGGTTACTGTTCATTCATGTTCATGATTTTTCTTTGTCATTAGTAAGGAACCACTTCATGCAGCTTTTGTTAATTAGAGAGCCTCAGCATAATGTAGGTTTGTCTGTTTTATTGCCTGTTATATACAACAAGGTGAGCTGTTGTCAGTACATGGCCAATCACACTGTTTTTACTTTGCACAAGACCACATTAATCCAGGTAAATACATTCACGATTGTGGTAGAAATCTGAGTTGTGTGGTATCTAAGCATAACACACACACACACAAACTTTTCTCCTCTCTACTGACAGATTGAGAATGCCATGTTCCTGAACAAGATGAAAGAGCAACAGGACAAGAGTACATGCTTCCCTCCTTCCTCTGCCTCACACTACCAAACAGCTGTGCTCACCATCCCCGGTCCTGGTACCAAGCAAGAGGGAGGAGGGCATGCTGGGAGTGGGGGACAACTCCACCCCCCACACAGTACCCAGAACATCACGGTGGTCCCTGTCCCCTCCACAGGCATCATGACAGCAGGTGAGCTTGGCTCAGCATGGGCAAGACTTGTTGTCCTCCATGACCCATTTGATATAATATCTAATGGCCAAGGTACGATTACAAAACGCCAAGGACGGAGGACGGGTAAAGATCCCAGAAGTCTACTTGTAAACCTCAAAATATCGAGGATGCATCAGATGGTTACAAGAACAAATGGATTTGATGTGTCATTCTTGCACTGAATCTTGGGGCTTCTCAAACAGCGTTTTAGTCTGCTTATGTGTCTTAATTAATGGTGCTACCTCAAACACACATCCCACCTCCAACTGTAAAGATGTTCTCTGTCTCCTGTGTTCTTGAGATGTTTGTTCTCTCCAGGATAACTTGGGAAGAATGTTCTCCACAAGGACACAATACTAGGGATTCTTACACTCGGTAATCACCTCTGGTCTTCTTAAGAGAGATGTGTAATGTGTGATTCTCTCTGTTTCTGTCTCTGTGTAGCGGGTCTGGTCATCACAACTCCTCAGGGTACACTCGTCTCTCCCACCTCCTCCCAGTCCTTTGTCTCTGGTCATCCAACAACAACTATGATTGTTTCAGCACTCCATGCTCCTAATGCAGGTAACACATGCACATGCACACATAAGGAATATATCTGTATGTGTGTAAAATGTGATTTTGGTGGTGAGCTATATTTAAACTGAGTGACCTGGAAATTCCGGAGCACTGGCTGGTGTGATGGCAAATACACAAATCTTAAGTGCAAGCATTGTTCTTTTTCTGGTTGTCTGCCCTATTCTACCCAGTGGAATGTGAGCTTTACTTCATTTACCTCAGTTGTGGCTTTTTATTAAGCTACAAAACTGTACACAAAATGTAAATTAGTCTCATTGATGCCGGAGACAGTCTTAACATTCAGTGAGCAACTTTGCAGGCTTGACATCACTTTCAATTCTTCAATGAGATCATAACATACATTTTGTTTGCACGATCAAGGAGACATGGGGAAAATTTGCAGGGGGTCATCTTGTGTATCAAAAGAAATTTCAGAGGACCTCCAGAGAAGAGTTTGATGAGCCATTAAACCTAACACAAAAACCCCGGTGCTGTTGATCCTCTCATAGAAAAAAAAGACGGCGATGGGACATCCCATGTGGTTGTCATGCCAACACCCTCCAAACGAGGGAGAAAGAAGAAGACAATGCTGCCTAGGATGGGTCCTGTGGGGGGACACACCCTTTCTGCAGGAAATGAAACATTAATACTGGCTCACCTGACAGCCAGCGGCCAGGTAAGACAATTACTGCGTTGAAAGAGAAAAAAAAAAAACATAATCAAACTGTCAAACAAAATTTGACTTTTGATAGGTTATGTCTTTGCAGCATCATGTTGGAGACCCATATGACTTATCAAATGAAGAGGAAGATCAAGGAGCGAAAGATGGCACTAAGACTTACAGGTATGGTGTCACTGAACGGCTGTGCATCCCTACTATTCCATGTTTTAGCTGTGCAATGCAAGCACACCTGTACCTCTATGTCCTGTCGAAATAAGAGATGAGATAGAGATGCTGGGCTTCTTTAGATGCACTGGGCGCTGCTGGATATTGGCATCTGACATACACACCACTTCCAAACACGTTTCACTGCATGTTGTGGCAGAGCACACCAGGCTTCATGGGTGAATGATTTCTGCTGTTATTGTATCTGCACATAAAAGCACAATGCATGTTCTCTGCTTCATAGATGCTCTCTCTGCCTCTACACACACGGGACACACCTCATGACCTACTCTCCACTCTCCTCTTTCCTGTTGCCGTCTTTATATTGCATGCTCTTTGAGTTGTGGGATCTCTCAAGTGCTCTTGTGACTTTCTCTTTCACTTTTATAGTATCTGCCTCTCCCCTTCAGTTTTTACTGATTCCACCCTTGTCATCTTTCCCTGTGGTTTTTATCCTTTGCAATTTCACACTGACTTTCACTGTCTGTTATATCTTCTTTTTTCTCTCTGTGGGTCATCGCTTCATTTCCCTGTCTCCTTCCAACAACCTTCATCTCCTCTTTTTTTTTTTTTTTTACCTTTCCCATTTTTCTCTCTCTGTTTCTCTCTTGCCTCCCTCTCTATATTTGTGTCCCTCTTCTTCCTTCTTGTCCTTCCATCCCGCCCTCCCGTTTCTGTGTCTCTCCGCCTGTAGGTGCCGGATGTGTGCGGCGACCTTCTTCAGTAAGTCTGACATGCAGATCCACTCCAAGTCGCACACAGAGGCCAAACCTCACAAGTGCCCTCACTGCGCCAAGTCATTCGCCAACTCCAGCTACCTGGCCCAGCACATCCGCATCCACAGCGGGGCCAAGCCCTACACCTGCTCCTACTGCCAGAAATCTTTCAGGCAGCTCAGTCATTTACAGCAGCACACACGGTACTGCAGACCCCCCCTAACCAACCCATGTACCATACTCCCTGTCCTCTACCCTGTCCTGCGAAGTTCCTTTTCAAAGCCCAGACCACTGTCTCCCTCCTACTAGTCCAGTGGGGAAGAGTGTGGAATGGTGTGCGGGTGTATATAACATTGTTATGTGGATGTTGGTACGCATGCTGCTGAGCACTTCCATTCAGAACTGACCTTTTTCAGAAACTTGTTTGACTCCAAATTGCAGCTTTAAGTCAGGCTTTGTCCTTAAAAAAAGATTTAGCATATAAGAATGATCTTTTAAAATGCAGTTCTGAGATATTGATTGGTACAATGTGAATATTTGACCTTTTCAGTCTTATTTTACGTGTGTGTGTGTGCGCGCGGTGATTGTACTTTCATGCATCCTTGCACGTTCGCATTGCGTCACATTTTCCTTGCTTTCCTTGTTTCCTCTGTCTGCATGTTCTGTCATTTCTTCTACACTTCTGCTTCTCACACACAAACAAACAAACACATTTAGGAATAAATGGAGATTTATAGGCAGACTCAGATCCATTGTGCTTTTCCATTTAACCCATTGTGTTTTTGTTTGTTATCTTAACTTCCTTATCAATGCTTTTTCTCACCCTCTCCATCGAGTGATGATTGAGCATTCTCAGATGTGCAATGGAAATCCTTTTGCTGCCATGGTCTGCTTTCCCGCTGTTCACACTCATTTAACTTACTATCTTATATTCATTCTGATGCTGCGTTTTATTGTTCATGCTCAAACCACTCTATGATCACTTCTGGAGATATTTGGAATAGCTTGTCAGGTCCTATTACTATATTTTAATGATTTATTTGTAAATCTCAGTAGAATCTCATCTGTTCAAACATTACACACCAAAATCAGCTTGTCCAAAAAGATATAATTAGTAAAAAATGGCAATGTCAAAATAATTTATTCTTTTGCTTTATTTATTCTGTGATTGTGATTCATTGTAGGAAGTTCTTGTTAATGCATGCAGCTAAAATGATTTTGAGTAAACAGACCATTGTAGAACGTGTACAAGGTGAAGATTTTGAATTGACTTTGGTCTATAATTTCCATACATTTTAGTATTTCAAGCAGTTCTTTCCCTTAAATGACGGCCATTCCTTACAGGTTTAGATAACTGGAGTTCATCCCTATTGAGAATCAGTTTGCAGCATGTGTGATGCATGGAATCATGTGGTATCTCTTTGTCTACCCTTGCCTTACAATCGTGTTTCCTTTTTACTTTCACCCTCCCTTCTTGCTTCATCAGGAACCACACCGAGTCGAAGCCTCACAAGTGTCCCCACTGTACCAAGTCATTTGCCAATTCCAGCTACCTGGCCCAGCATGTCCGCATCCACACGGGGGTGAAACCCTACACCTGCTCCTTCTGCCAAAAGTGCTTCAGACAGCTCAGTCACCTTCAGCAGCACAACAGGTAAGTGAATCACTGGGCTTGGGTTTCTCATCTGCCTCTGTGTCTTTCTGTGGTCAGATTAGATCACCATTGTAAAAATGTGTCTGAAAGTGATAGGTGTGTGTGTGTGTGTGTGTGTGTGTGTGTGTGTGTGTGTGTGTGTAGTAAGTGTGTATGTTTCAATGAGTGCCATATGTGTGGATGAAACGTTAGAAAAAGTTCTATTGATGTGGGAGATTGTCT
>OOFE01014294.1:5931-21496 GCA_900323365.1 Monocentris japonica | reverse complement strand
ATGTTTAAAAAAAAAAAAAAAAAAAAAAAAAAGTGGAGGGTCCCAGTCACTGAAGCACCAATGGCTGTGGTGGGGGTTGTGACTTGGGTAAACACTTGCTGGGGTCCAAAAGTCAGTCAGAAAGTGTCAAATGTGCACAATGGTTAAAAGGAGCCAGGCATTTTTGTGTTTCCACTGCCAGGTAGTTGGTAATCCCCCTCCCATAGTGCAGACTCAGTGTAAATACTTTCTGCCATAGGAATTGTCTTGTCTTGACGTTTAGGGCACCGGTAACATGCTACCCCCCCCAAAGGCAGCTGAAACTACAAATACTCAACTGTTATGGAAGCTCTTGGGAAAAAAAAGAGGAGATAAGACTGGTGGTAACAGATTCAGACCCTGAAACAAACAAAAATATATATCCATATCACAGTGTCTGTATATCCAGCATCCACATAGTGTCTTTCACACAAACCGCCATGGTAGACATCATGGATGTAATCACTGCACAGGAAATAAGTACTAACACATTTCCTCAATCATCCAAGTAATTGTGTACAATCAATGATGAAAACAGTACTTTGTGAGGTCATAAAATGTCCATAATACACATTCTTACCAACTACAGTGGCAGTTTGAATCATGAAAGTGATATACTGATGTAGGTCATAGTTTCCGGTACAGAGATGAACAAGTTATGTTCTCAGAGGGACTCCTCCATCCTTTGGATTCAAAGTTGGGTCATGAGAACACTCTAAGTAAGAAACTGAGTAGGGGCAGTATCTATGACGACTGCAAAACTATAAATGTATGCCCTGACTCATAATCCCAAAGTCCCCTAAAAGAAATTATACAAACGAGAAAAAAAAAAATTGCAGTAAGAGTTCAAAGTAAGATTATGGCGTAATTAAACAGTACTGATTATACAGAAGGTGAGTGAAATACTACAGAACCAAAGCAAGCTAGAAAAGAAAGCCAGCCAAAACAATTGTCTTTTTGTTTAAACAAAATCTGGGTTATAGAGAGGTCGTCATTATCAAAGAGGAAAAAAATTGTATATAATTGCTCCTCTCTCTGATATATACACTCAGCAGAGAGGCCATGTTATTAATTGCTTCAGATTGCATTTTTTTTTTTCCCCACAAGTCACTTTTGTCTTCTTTTTGCTTGTCGTCTACAAAACAGTCCAGGCTGGTAGGGGAGAAACATTAAGATTTGTAATTTGAGGTAAGCCAGGTCAGGCCCTCATATAGTCCATCCCCTGTTGTTGCACATGAGGGCTGAACGTACCAATTCCTATCTCTGATCCGTGTAAGGCCTAACTTCTCCTGGATTTCGTGGGGTTTCATGGCATCTGGGAGGTCTTGTTTGTTGGCGAAGATCAGGATGATGGCATCCCTCATCTCCCGGTCATTGATGATCCTGTGGAGCTCCTGTCTTGCCTCGTCTATCCGGTCCCTATCGGCACAGTCCACCACAAAAATGAGGCCCTGAGTGCCCGTGTAGTAATGTCTCCAAAGTGGTCGGATCTTGTCCTGTCCTCCCACATCCCACACATTGAACTTCACATTCTTATAGGTGACAGTCTCCACATTGAATCCAACAGTTGGGATGGTGGTGACTGACTGTCCAAGCTTCAGCTTGTAAAGAATGGTGGTCTTGCCAGCAGCATCAAGTCCAAGCATCAATATTCTCATCTCCTTGTTGCCAAAGACCTTTGACATAATTTTCCCCATCTTGTTGATTGTGCATAAATACTTCTTTAGAAGAATAATAAAACTTCTCTTTTGAGAGTAAAGTTGTTTTCAATACAACTGACAAGTTACAGTCTCAGTGTCTGCCAAAAGTCATCCACGTGATAGTGGTGGTGGGCTGTCAATGTTCAAAAGGCGGTGACTGTTACAAGTTCTACGGCTGAGCAATAAAGCTAGTTGGCGTACAGTTATTCAGATGATGAACTGACCTGAGCAGGTGACCATGAGCCAACAGTCCAAAGGGAATAGTGTAATCATGTAACCCTCACAGAATTGGATGGGGATATATTTTCATAATCCACCGCCCTCCGATCAAAGAATAAAAAAAAATAGCTTACCCTATTTCAAACAAGCCTTTGAGCGCAGACTTCTTTTAAAATCCACATTTCAGGTGCAAGTTGTTTTTTTTCTCCAAATGACGCTTTCAGTCGGACTTGATAGAGAAGAGAAGCTTTTTACAAAAGCCTACTATGGTTGCGCTCTATAAATTAGGCCCTGTCCAAGCCCGGAGTTCCCACTTCCTCCTTGGCTGCCGGGTGTCCACACTTGCCCTTAGACAATTCCAGTCGATAAATTCAAAAGCACCGTGGTTTTCTTGAGCTCATTTTGACAAAAAAACAAATTCAATCACTCCCGTCCGTATCTGTACCGGGACATCCAGAGGTAGCGCGTTCAAAAGGTCACTGATTCATCCGACTTTCTTCTCTTCCCCCTGTGACACAAGAGCGGTCCAGAAAAGGGAGGGGTGTTAGTACAGAGCACAACTTTAGATCGTCAAAAATGTTCTTTTTGGCAATCAAATTTGTTCCAAAACAGAGAAAATGCGAGCGATACCTGCCTCTGCAGCAATTACCCCCCGGCCCCTGGTTGTTTCTCCACGCTCTCGCCTGTCTCTCTTCCTCCCTCTCCCCAGCCGTTCAGTCACAGCGGTGGCGGTGCTGTGTTACCGGAAAAGGTGCGGACCCAGATCAGCCGCCACTTCCTCTACACAAGACTCAAACGGTTGTGCTGCGTTCATGTGCTCCCTGTAAGCTCCTACATCCAACAATTATAGTCGTAAAATTTCCGACCAGAAGAGTAGGTTGTTCAACTGCTTTTGGACCCTGTAAACCAGGGGTGGGCAACCACGTGCCATGGAGGGCCGAGAGTCTGCAGGTTTTCAGTCCAACCAAAGACTACACCAGGTGATTTCACTGATTAGTCCCTCCTCTCTGTTTTAAGGTGTGCTAATCAGTGAAATCACCTGGTGTAGTCTTTGGTTGGAATGAAAACCTGATTGCCCACCCCTGCTGTAAACAGTCCAAAAGCAGGTGTAACAAAAAAAATAATATAACACATAGTGTAACGAAGTACTCCCTCAAGGGAGTAATGATATTACTATTGAACTGAATAAGGAGTATATTACGTTTTTGAGTAACAAGCCCGACACTGCCTGCAACAAAAGGAGTTTTTTGGTGGCTGTTGTTTAATTTTACAAATCAAACAACCACAGAGATACTTTGTGCTGCAGTGTCAGAATGAAGATAATAACTTATGCATTGAATGTATAATTGATATTTAAATTATTTATTCGTCAAAGGTTGTTGTGCACAACAAGATACATATTTTTGTAGAAATATAATTAAACTCAAGGCTAAATACTAGCACCTGTTGTCTCTTCAACACCAAAATGGCAACTTATGAGCATGCATAAAAATGCATGATAATTGAGAGTTAACAATTTAAAAAAGAAACAACAACAGTAATTATTTACACAGCATGCCAGAAAATAACATCACATTTCGGTAACTCGGGTATCACAGAAAATTCCCAATTTCCCATTCCTATTTATCACTGTTGGGTCGTAAATGTATGTACCCCTCGTAATCATAACTTTTCCGACTGCACCTGAAGGCCTTACACGCCATTTGGCATGCGCGCTGAAAAAAAACCCTCAACAGCAGACCGGTCCAATAGTAGAAACGGACGCCATTTGAGCTTCCAATGTGCTTTTAACTGCTTTTAACGTTAAGTCTGCAAGTGTGACACACACACACACACACACACACACACATATATATGAAATAGAGTTGGGGGTATTTAGTAATGATTTCAGGAGGAGTGTTTGTGGCCAAAGCTGCCCGACATTGTCTTGTCATTCATTCAAATCGAAGGGACGTTTCCCGTGAGTGTGTATGATTAAGCTATGACGTGGGGTTGAGGGAAAAAAATCTAGCTGTCTCCATTATCTATCTTTCATATTTTAAGGTGATTGAAGAATAAAACTGCCTACAAAAATGACAACGAAGAAAATACAAAAACATACAAGATCATACTTAATCAATTGCTGTAGAATTGAAATAGGGCATATACTTGCTAATAATGGTACAGTATGATATCAGATATCATTAAAATCTTGATGAGACGAGAACAACTTTTGATATACGCGAGGAAGAATGTGTAGTATATAATATGTACAATTCTAAAAGCTACACGTTTTTGTACAACTGTTCCATTAATTTTAGAACCTTATAATGTAAAAATATTATTTTTTATTTTGTTAGAGCATATCGCTTCTCGGTCACACTGTGCGGAAGGAGCCCACTCCACTCCCCCCTTCCAAGAGCAGACATTGCACTGAGCATGCGCACAATCTGCCCTTCTCCATAATGCTTCTTCCAAGTTGTTGAGAATGAGAGTTGAAGCGCGGCTGGTCGTTGTTGGTTAATAAAAGTAACTGCAATAGCTATACACTAGTTTGATCGAAATTTCATGGAAGATACTGGTAAGATTCTGAAACAGTTCTTTTTATTAATAAAATGAGTATAATGCAGCGAGTTTTCTAACAATTCGGTAGCCAGCTAGGGGCGAAATGGCTAACATTAGCCAGCTAGCTAGGCAATGCTAGCTAACGCGGAGAAGCCGCCGGTGCTGACTATTCACCGGAAAGAGAGCGTTCCTTCCTGGCATATTGCATTTGGTTATAGTTAGTGTTAGATAGTTACGATTCCAAAAAAAACACTGTCGGTGAGATTCCCGCAAATAACAATGTTTATCCCCAGCTAGCTGAAAATTATAGCTAGCTAGCGTTATCCAACTATCGAGATAACATAAAGAAAACAAGTTTATGTTTATGCAACGATGGTTAGTGTTAACTTGATGTAATGTTAGTTCTCATGAATTAGACGGAGTCATCGGC
This sequence comes from Monocentris japonica, assembly GCA_900323365.1. Lineage (NCBI taxonomy): Eukaryota > Metazoa > Chordata > Actinopteri > Trachichthyiformes > Monocentridae > Monocentris > Monocentris japonica. The sequence continues at coordinate 16,585 of OOFE01014294.1, read as the reverse complement.
CAGCTGAATAATATTTAACATACCTTAGCTATCATTAGGCCCAACTCTGAACCTGGTTGAACTTTGACTAGGTTCAGTGTTCCGTTTGCAACATGGCCTCGCTGCAAACGGGTAACGTTACTCGATGTAATGATAAATGTTGTTGATTATGGTAGCGTTTCAGGCGGTCACGTGTATTAAAGTAATTGAGCACGCGGATATATATTTTACACCCGTTTACAATTGAGGAACAAGGAAGTATGTCGTTGCAACAGCTGCTGCTTCTATCGTGCTTGGCCTTTTTGGTTTATAACAATTGAATATTTCCGTGTTGGTTTGAACAGCTGAAACATGCATTTATTGGTTAAGACTATTTATACTATACTGAAGTTTCCTACACTTATGTCATATAACGTTACTGTAATTATATTAATTCTAGTAAATTATTTTCCTGGGTTAGTAAATAGTAGAATACATACAGTAACCCCACACTCAAAAATGTAACCTTTTTTTTAATACATTTTTAACCATTTTTGCAAGTGTACATGTATCCTATATTTTTTTCCAAACTTGTAAAGTCTTCTTCTTTTCACCATTTCTGGTGAAATAAATTTTCTCTCCATATGTATAACACAAGTGACATGATTACAATTATAAATTTCACTAGCCTGGTGGTGATATTCAAATCTGCTTTTTAATAGATCTGCACCTCTCAGACGAGCCCATGACGGGAATGCTGGACACAGACTCCCCCAACAGTGGGGACTCCCCTGCCATGGAGGGTGCTGGGGACAGCTTCCTGCCTGACCTTCCTGTCCTTGCCCATGCTGCTGAGTGGTCCCTGGACCAGGTTCCTCCAGACACACTCACCACCATCTTGCCTGAGGACTCTGATATGTCCCAGGATGCCCAGGGGCAACACCAGCCAAACCAGCAACTGCATTCCACAGAGCTGGGATCTGTGGAGAAGGCAGTGGAGCAGTTCCAGCTTGCCAGTGCTCAGCTCCTCCAAGAAGAGCAACCACCACTGCCCCCACTGCCCCCGCAGCCCATCGAAGAGGCCCAGCAGCCACCGTTGGAGGATAGAACAGAGTCGACGGAGTCTCTGCAACAGAGCCAGGAGCCAGAGGCTACAGGACAGGATGACACCCAAGGTAATTAATATAGGTATTTTTAGTGGTTGCTATGTAGTCCATATATGTTTTATGCAAAGTTGGTCCCTTTACATGGGACCATAATTGCAGCTGGAATAAATGGGAGGCAATCAGATATAACTTAAAATTGGAAAATAACCTAAAACATCTGACACAAACCAACTTGCTTGTTTGCTGGCATGTAGCATGGCTATTTTGCTGCTATTCAGTCATTTGAAGGGATTTAAAATTCCTCTAGCCAAAAAACACCTGATTATCAAATAGTAGCATTCATTCCCAACATTAATCTTTAACATTAGATGGTGCTGCTAGTCTACATTGGAAGCTCCAGCTATTATGATGCCACTTGACCCCTTCTTTGCTATTCACAGGTGGGATCCAGGCACCACAGATGGCAGAGGATGGCATGGAGCTGGATGATTCATCCAAGGAGACATCACAAGAACTTGCTGTTCCTGCAGAGTTACAGCTCCCTTCTGAATTTGAAAAGCTCTTCAAAGGATGTGAGGAAAACCCAGAAGACTTCAATGGTTGGGTCTATCTGCTGCAGTATGTTGAGCAAGAGGTGAGAGATCAGGTAGATTATTCAGACTAAGTGGAGGTTCAATTACATTTTTCACATAATTGTACAGTAGTAATACAGGCTAGGCTAAGGGTTAATATATTGCAAGAAAGGCAAGATGTATTGATGATATTGATTATTTTGAAACAACTCTCTTTCCACAGAATAATCTTGAAGCTGTGCAAAAGGCATTTGATGTATTCTTTCTCCGCTATCCCTACTGCTATGGCTACTGGAAGAAGTATGCAGATATAGAGAAAAAGCATGGCAACATACAGGTTGCAGAAGAGGTAAATATGAGAAACCACATTTCTTAATTTACAAAATGTATGCGCTGTTCTGTTCACATCAGTTTAATATATTTTGTGCTCTACAAGGGGGCAACATATTAAATGTTTTTTTGGAACAGTAGTTGACAGAGGGGCATGGTCTGTTTGCTCCACACATTGGTCTAGTATTGCAGGGCCACTAGGAACAGTGCACCCCCTTTAAGGGGCGGCAGGGTGGCCTAGTGGTTAAGAGAGACCACCCTTCAATCAGAGGTTCAAGCCCACATGTCAGCAAGCATCCGTCCTGCGGAAGTGGCCTTAAGCAAGGCCCTGCAATCGGGGATTTCCTTACGGAACAATTGAGTATCACATTATCACTCTACATGGATTCAAGAGCACCTGGTTGTATTCCCTTCCAGATACACGTACATTTTTGACATGATATCAGTGCTGTTCCAAAACTAAAACTAACATGTCTATGGTTAAGATATGTATTAGGTTCAGCTAGGTTTGTATCCAGAAAGGGCGATTCCTGGAATTGTCATTCTCCTGGAAATTGGAATTAAATGGTTCTAGTCATTAACAGCCAAGTTTTGTCCCAAGGTGTACAGACGGGGCTTGCAGGCCATCCCTCTCAGTGTGGACCTGTGGCTGCACTATCTGACCTTCATCAAAGAGAACGCAGACCCTAGTGACCCAGAGACCGAGGGACGCATACGAGCGTGAGTGAAAGATGGTTAATCTGTCTGCATTTCATCTCCCTCCCTCTTGTGGTTACACAACTCTTCTCCGAATAGATGTAATAACAGTGTGGGGATTTTCTACAGATGAAAATTCATTTTCCGCGTTGGTGCAGATGAGGGAACTGAAACCATGAGGTGACAGTTTATACATCCATTTAGTGAACAATGCCGTGGCGGGCTAGAGACAACAAAGACAATTGCATGAGGGTCATTTTCATTCCTAACCTTTATTTTCTGCCCTTCAGTGCCTATGAACATGCAGTGCTTGCGGCAGGCACAGACTTCCGCTCAGACCGCCTGTGGGAGGCCTACACCAACTGGGAGACAGAGCAGCAGAAACTGGCTAATGTCACAGCCATCTATGACCGTATCTTGGGCATCCCAACCCAGCTGTATTCCCAGCACTTCCAGAGGTAGGGGAAAGAACAGGATCAAAACCTTGAATGTTTGGGTCTGATTTTAATCTACTCCTCAATGATCGATACTCTTATGTACGCTTAGTTTCTAGATGAAGAATGAGATTTCTGTTTCGATACAAAGTAACTATAGCATTGACCAAAAAGTCAGTACCTCTGTACTTGGCACCTAGCATTAGAGATGGTTTGGAGTAAGACCCTGTGATGGGCCAACTTTCTGTCCAGCGGGTGTACTTGTAAGCTTAAAATGCTTCACACCACTGAAACCAGAGATGCCTTTCCTTTAGGTGACTCGAATAAGACTTGTTTAAATGTAGCACTACTTGCAACATTTCTGCTTTAGTGCAGTTTTGAGTTAAAGTATTGTGACGTCCCTTTGAAACTGTACATGTCATTTTTATCTTGGCAGGTTCAAAGACCATGTACAGAACAACAACCCCAAACACTTCTTGTCTGAGGAGGAGTTCGTTCAGCTGAGGCTGGAGCTCTCCAAAGCTAACATAGCAGCCACAGTTGGCGAAGATGAAGAGACACCTGTTGTTCAGGAGGAGCTACCACCTGGTACCGAGGATCTTCTGGACCCTGCTAAGGTACAACTCTAGCTCCCAGTCCCACATGGTAGTAAACAAAAATTCCACTAGCAGGTGGTTGCTTATTCTTCCATGGAGAAAGGGAGACAAAGAAATCTGTTCAGGTTTGAAGAGGTGTTTTTCCGTCAGCAGCTAAGCCAATTAATGCCTGGAGGATTCAAGTTGGCATCCAGTCAGGGAATCGGCTAAAACTGGGTCGGGATCGACCATAGCCCAATGACTTCAGCCCCTGCACCCAGAGCTGGCCAAAGGCTGATATGCAGGGTTCATACATACCTGCCCCTCCACAGGCTTCTTGTGTCTGGCAAGCTCATGGTGATGTAAATCCTTGGCAGCAGGACTTGCAGTTTTTACATCAAGTGGAGAATCTGATAAGGTAACGTGTACATGAGGGTGTTGACCACGTGCTGTGTTTGTGTTCTAATATAGAGGGTGACAGAGATCGAGAATATGCGCCACAAGGTGATTGAGGCTCGGCAGGAAGTGTTCAACCACAACGAACATGAAGTCAGCAAGCGCTGGGCCTTTGAGGAAGGGGTATGTGCCCTTATGTTCTCTCCTTGCTAGTATCATAGTAACTAGTAATTACTGGGAAGAGTTTTAGTCCTCTTGTGCTTTATGTAACAGTACATTATGAAACTGGCAGGTCATTCAGGAACACTTTGTGCACAGTTACCTGAAAGGAAATTTGCTATAACATAATTGATGTTTTCAGATTAAGAGACCCTACTTCCATGTCAAAGCCCTAGAGAAGACCCAGCTGAACAACTGGAAGGAATACCTGGACTTTGAGATTGAAAACGGGACTCCGGAGCGTGTGGTTGTTCTCTTTGAACGATGCCTCATCGCTTGTGCGCTCTACGAAGAGTTCTGGACCAAGGTAACCTGACCTTTAACCTCTCCCTCACTCCCACTGACCCACTGCACTTCCCCATCAACGATGATATCACATCGACACAGTAAATCGTCCTGCACTCTCTCTTTGCGTGTAACGTTGATATGTGACTGTATCTGTTGTATTAGGGGATGGCCAGCTTGCCACACAAGATTTGACTGCAGCATTTGCCAACTACTACGTTGCATCTTCTCCGTCTCCCACTACCTTACAGAAACTTATCTAATTGGTTCCATGAAGGTGCTGATGGGTTTACACAGAAAATTTCTAAAAACGATCTTGTCAATGAAGAAATTCACTGTTTCTGTCAACTGAAAATTTAGGTTAAAAATTTGTTGTCTTTCTTTTGCCTTTGTCTTTCTCCTCTCTTCTATTCCCTGCCCTCTCCTGCACTTCTTCCAACTCGCTTTCTCTTTTTCACTCTCAAGTATGCAAAATATCTAGAGGGCTACAGCATTGAGGGTGTGAGACATGTCTACAAGAAGGCGTGTACCATCCATCTGCCGAAGAAGCCAGCCATCCACCTACTGTGGGCAGCCTTTGAGGAGCAGCAAGGTGAGTGACAGTCATTCAAAGCAACACGCAAATGGACCAAAGTCAGATTAACTGAGGAGAACATAAGAGGAATTCAGTCTCTTTATGGGAATGAAAAATGTCCTTTTCCGGGGCGAGATTGCATGACAGTAGTAGAGTACATAGCACTACAGACTATTCTGCTTTTTTTCCAACTCCCAGTGCTCATTTTACATTTAAGCTAATTGGGAATAGAAGGAAAACAGCTGTTGGGAAAAAGTGCTGGGCCTAGCCTTTTTTTTTTTTTTTTTTTTTTTTTTTTTTTTTAATGTTGATGTTTTTTTTGTGTGTGGCAAGTAGTCACAATAAAAAGCCTGATACTGATACATTATATGAACAACCAGAATGAAAATGGATAAAGTACTGGTAGAAATGTTGGTCGTAGCTGTTATTCTAACCATAGATTTATTATGGGAGCACTCATTGAAAGTACTGTTTGCTCATATTAGCAGATATTGCAGCTAGTTGTTAGAGAAAGTGTCTATTGCACAATCTGCACAAAATCGCATTGAGGCAGCACAAAAGTGCAATAGTGTGAACGTGCCCTTAGTTCTTCTGTTTCCCCTCAGGAAATGTTGAGGAGGCTCGCAGTATCCTGAAAGGGCTAGAGGAGGCAGTCCCAGCTCTGGCCATGGTGCTTCTTCGGAGGGTCAGCCTGGAACGTCGCCATGGCAACTTGGAGGAGGCGGAGGCCCTGCTGATGGAGGCCATGGCGTCCGCGAAGAACGTTAGTGAGACATCGTTCTATGCTGTGAAGCTGGCTAGGCAGTTGCTGAAGGTGCAGAGAAGCCTAAGCAAGGCCAGGAAGGTACTGCTGGATGCCATCGAGAAAGACCAGGTGAGATCTTGTTGGTGAGCTCTTGAAGAGGCGTAACTGAAACAAAGTGGAACCGTGGGGACAGATTTTCAGATGGGTTTTACATATCTGAACCATTTACTTCATTGCAAGGATGTAGTCATTTCACGTGCAATGCATTCAATTCAGAGTGTAAATTGAAGCTGTTGATCGAGTTGACTCCTGCTTCCTGACTCTGCTTCATTGCATGGATTGTGAGATACAAATTGATAGTTTTTGTGGCATTACAGACCAGTCCGAAGCTGTATCTGAACCTGCTGGAGCTAGAATACAGTGGAGACGTGCAGCAGAACCAGGCAGACATCTTGGCTTGTTTCGACCGAGCCCTGAACAGCCCGCTGCCTCTTGAGTCTCGTCTCCTCTTCTCCCAGCGCAAGGTTGAGTTCTTGGAGGACTTTGGCTGCGACATCAACGTGTGAGTTCCCTGTTACTCTTAGAGTCACTGGAGAAGTTGACAAATGATGACTGAAAGTGTATGTGTCATGCTTGATATTCGCTTTCCATTGTTTTGCAATCTCACAGGCTTGTCACCGCGTATGAGGAACACCAGAAACTACAGAAAGAAAGCGAGCCAACAAAGAGGAAAGCAGAGAATGGGTATGATTGCGGTGGAAAATGGAAGGGGATCGGAAGGATCAGAAATAAGTGGGCAGACAAACATTTTGAAGCTTGACAGCAGTTTGACCTGTGTTCAAGTACATGTATGTTTAGTGGACAGTGCAAGCTAGCTTTTGCGGGTGATGCTGCTACCATTGTTTTTGTTGTACAATTACTTAGAGCTTATTTGCCAAGAAGTCTGTATTCCTCTAATAAACTATTTAATTCAGACTGACTCAACAAAACTGTCTCAATATGTATACTGTTTTGGTACACAGCTTTGGATTTGATTTGACTTGAAACTACCTGTCCCCACAGCTCTCAGGAACCTGACTCCAAGAGACAGCGTGTTGATGACAGTTCCTCAGGCTCGGGAAACATGACGCCAGACATGCAGGCCAACAACTCTGCTTACAACTACAACTGGTACCAGGTGAGTAAAATCTGGACAGAGCCATTTTTGTTTTAGCCTGTTGGAAATCAGTAATTGTGTTTGTGCAATGTGCTCAGTATAACTTGGTTAACTTTTTTTTCTTCTTTCCAGCAACAATATGGCAATTGGGGACAGAACTCCTGGGGGCAGTACAACCAATATGCCCAGTATAACCAGTACTACCCCCCTCCTCCTACATGATTGACAACATCCTCACATGAAGGAGATTCTGAAGAAAGCATCCTTTCTGTCCTGCCTAGATCTGTCAAAACCCTCCTCACATGATCAGTCATATTTTGTTTCAAGACCATTGATGGCTACATTCATTATCTCCAACATTGACTTGGCTGCCTTTGTGTTCTTTAATGCATGTGTTTGTGAAGGCAAATTTATTTTCCCTCTGTGAAAAAGGCTCATACGTTTTTAATTTTTAGATTGGATGACTTAGTTTTGGTCTCTCTTCAGGAAATGACTTACGTTAAAGATTAGATTTGTAAAGGAGGCATTCATGGGTGTACCTCTGGAGCCCCCTGTTCCTGCTTTACAAGATTTTTAATATTCCCAGGGTTTTTTTGTTTCCAGAAAGAAATGAAAAAGAAGTTTCTCATTTTTTATTTTGACTTAATTTCATAATAAAGAGATTGATATCCTCACGGGTCCCTTTATTGAATGAATCATCCAACATCATCCCCATATAGCTCAGTGGTTTGCTGGTGTTATATACCTTTACTAGTAATGAAGGCTATTGATGAAGAAAAAAAACGTATTTTTATGGAGCATGATATGAGTAGGCTCATTTACACACTGCTTACTTTAAGGACCTATTTTCCAATCTAGAAATCAGCTTTTTCATATTTACTTGGCAGAATAACTAAGCGCCAAATGAAAATAATTTGTAAGAAATAAGGCAGTGCTGTAAAACCTAATGGAAAAGTCTGTATGTAACTCAAAATTGTGAAACCATTTCTTAGGTTTGATTGGCTGAGTCGCGTTAGAAGCAGTTGTAAAATACCCGATGAATGCACAACCGCGCTAACCCAAGTTCTCCACTCACACTACTTAGAAACCACTTTGTTTAGCTACTATAACTAAATTGCTTGCAAGGACATTAAATTTCTGTTCCGAAATGTATTGAATATTTGAGTTATTTCTTTTGAATGCAATTGTGTGTTACGGCCGCTTCCTGAAAGCATTAAGCCGGTGCTGTACCAAGGGGCCCAAGCAGGTTTTATGGCAGATCGGCCCAAAGACTTGGAGCGGGAGTGGCCACGGCTGCAGAGTAGGCCTTTCCGGTTTACGTAGGTTTGCACATGCGCGGTGTCGACGCTCCGAAAGCCCTTTTTATGCCTAGCGTTGAACGACTAGCATCAAACGAGGTAAGGCCTGTGAAAATTGAGCGAAAACGCCACATTTTCTAAAACTTTTACAACGGTTTGTCCATGAATATAGCTCATATAGCCATTATTGATCATAAACTACATATTATTGTGTCTAGTTAACTTATATTACCCTTATTTTTGCGACTTGTTGAAACGCGTGCCCCATGTGGCTAGTAACGCTAGCATAGCATTAGCTATCTATCTAGAGACACAAGCGAGCTGGTTCCTCTTCAGGCACGTTGGTTGCATAGGTTCTTTTGGATTTTTCAACAAACCTATGTTTGTCAATGCGTTTTTTTGTTTGTAGTGTATCTCTGTGTTTAGACAGTTTTATTATAAGGAACAGAAGACACAGGTACAAGTCACTTCGACTTAGTGGCCAATGTTAGCTGTCACTTTAAAACAGACGTAGCCCGTAGTTTTATTAAACAGTAAAAAAGCTGAGTGGTGTTTCTTGACTGTTTTGTGTTTTCTCCAGCGTCAAGATGCAGCTCTTCCTGCGTGCCCAGAATACTCACACTCTTGAGGTGACCGGACAGGAGACTGTCGGAGACATTAAGGTAAAATGCCCTTTGTGTTCGGTTATCATTTGAATGTGTTGTCATTTATAGCGGAGACCTAGCTTGCACCTGTAATAATTTCAAGGAGGAAGCAGTTGTCCATTAGACCTGGAAAGAACTAATGCACTAATGTCTTATGCACTGTGTATTTCAGGCCCATGTCCAAGCTCTAGAGGGTCTCCTGGTCGAGGACCAGGTGCTGTTGCTTGCTGGCTGCCCACTGGAGGATGATTCCTCCCTGGCATCCTGTGGCATCTCTGAGCACTGCACCCTGGAGGTGGCTGGCAGGCTGCTGGGAGGTCAGTATATGTACCGCACCCAATATTACAAATTACTCTGTCGCAAACCCAAACTGAGTATCAGAATTTAAACACCTGTTTTGTGGGGAGAATGGCTTGCCCAATCTACCTGTTGAAAAGTTGTTCAATAGTGAATATGCTTTAACACCTGGGACATGGCTACTCCTACACACTCCCATTATAGCCTTGTCTCATTGAGTATAGGAGTTGCAATGATGGCCTAATTGTCGCCTCGCAGAAGGCATGGTGATTGCATTGAACCTGACATTTGTCAAGTTCACCTGCAGTATTTTTGGAACTTGCAATGTACACATAGCTAAATAGTTTTAATCATTATGTTTATGAATTTCAAGACTTGTAGTTAGTCACAGTCATCACACCTGTCTTACATATAACATACTTTGCTCCATTACTACCCTTTTTCCTTTCTCTCCACCAGGTAAGGTCCACGGCTCTCTGGCCCGTGCCGGAAAAGTGAGGGGACAGACACCCAAGGTTAGAGGACCTTTATACTTTTTACTACGCTTTGTTCCAGTTTGGCGGCAGGTTGGCCTAGCGGTTAGAGAGACCGACCCGTGACCGGAGGGTCGCTGGTTCGATCCCCGGCACCACAGGGGGGTATATTCCAGCTGTGAGCTGGTGATCCGAAAATGACTGGTGTCACGGCTACGGTGCCCACCAACACTGCCGAAGTGCCCTTGAGCAAGGCACCTAACCCCAAACCGCTCCAGGCGCGCTGTTCACTGGCTGACGCCTGCGCTCTGACCTCTGACCTGAAAAATGCATGTGTGTGGTGTAATAGGTTGTGTGTGTATATCTAGTCAGGGGTATGCGAAAAAAGCATTTCACTGCATGTATGTGTATGTGACAAATAAAGTTCCTTTCCTTTCCTTTCCTACACATACAAATCCAGAAGCAGATAAGTTTTAATGCCCTTAATATTGTCTATTAATGTGCCTGCTGAAGTTTCCAGGTGGGATGAACTTGAGAAATTGTCACACTGTTATAATGCATTGAGATCTAAGATGATGAAAAAGCCTCTTCCCTGTATCTCTTCAGGTTGACAAGCAGGAGAAAAAGAAAAAGAAGACTGGCCGTGCTAAGCGTCGCATCCAGTACAACAGGCGCTTTGTGAATGTTGTTCCCACCTTTGGCAAGAAGAAGGGACCCAACGCCAACTCCTAAGTGCTTTAATGCCCAAGAGGAGAAACTTCACCATCACAGCCCATCAGTTTTTACAGAGTAAAATGTTATCCTCCTGTACAGAATAAAGATCTGGCTTGGACAAAAGATCAGTGTTTGGGTTTTGTATACTGCAATGGACGTCTTGGGTGTTCTCTGTAAAAGTC
>OOFE01014282.1:14380-28697 GCA_900323365.1 Monocentris japonica | reverse complement strand
GGGGGGGGGGGGGCAGCAACTTGATCTGATGGAAAACGACTTGCTACATCCCTGCACTGTGTATGTGTGTGTGTGAGTGAGTGATGTGTGTAGGGATTATACTGTATGTGTGAGTGTGTGTGTTTCACTTGCCTCAGAAGCTTCAGCAGGCTGGGACAGACATGATGCAGGGGCATATCCATACATACATACACAAGCAGACACACACACACAGCCATAATGGCTGTGAGGTGGCAGTGTGGAAACGAAAGGCCCAGGAATTACACTATTAGTGTTGGAGCTGACAGCACACAGTGTAAAGCTGGTGAGGGGCTCGGAGACTGGGCAGGATTCGGGCACTGTGATGTCTGTAGTATTAGTAGCATAGCCAGAACCTTTGCCTCATTTGGTCTAGCGCTTTGCCAGCACAAGAAAAATCTGCCTGGAGTCTCATGTTTAAATAAGGCTGAAAAAAGACATTCACATTTTTCTAAACCATCACAATAAAGGTTACCAGCTAGGTACTTAGTCTGTCAACTTAGACTGTCTCTGCTGCACCCACGTGGGAAACAGAAGCAGATTGGTTGAGAAGTTGTGGGAGTGGAGAAGGCATCGGGGGAAAAATAGTAACACATTGTCTCTCTGCTTTTACACACATGCATACACCACTCACTGCCACACTTTCACTTTCCCCTTCATGCCACTTTCAGCGTTAGGTTACTTCTAATTTATTTTATTTCCCTTACTTGTAAAGACTATTTTTGTTATACTGTTTCCCTCCTAATTGAGGTTTATTTTCATTTCGCTCTTATCCCATTAATCCCATTCCCTGTTTGTTTACTTCACCTGGACAATTGCAAAAATTGACTTTTCATCCTGTTTTATCATTTTTATATGTGGAAAAGAAATAAGATAGATTAAACTAAACAGTCAGTTGATCCCAGGCGTGGAAGTGGAATCTATTCCCTCAAGAAACTTCCTTTTAGTCAGACTGGTGAAGTTACTTATTGTGTGTTTACCCATGTGTGAGAGTGAATGAGAAGAGAGTGACTCATGCCAACCCTGCACAGTGAGAGGAGAAGGTGTAACCTTTAGCATGTGTGTGTGTCTGCATATTACCTGGTTATCAGTCCCCAGTGTGTGATCAGACAGCAGAGGTCTGTATTGTACAGTGTAAGGAGTGTTGTTGACAAGTATTGTTCGGTCCTCGATCTGCAGGATCTGGATGCCGTGCCTCACCACAGACGACACGCAGAACTGACATAGCTACAGAAGAAACAACAGACATCGATATGTCAGCTACAGGCTGTTTTTAGTGTTTTTCACTATGGCTAGGTAACCATGTGGTGGAAGAGCAAACCAAGTAGGATGTTCCAGCACTTAACCACACATTCAAATCCTTTGTAAGAAAAACAATCTTCTCAAATATTGTGAATACCACTTATCAAACCTCAAAGTGACAAAGCAACAGACAATCCGCAGCCGTAGCAATGCTGTTACACTTTATGTCTAGTCTTAAAATTGGTCCCGTCATAAAAAAAACAATATTTCCAGTAAACTACTTTCTATTGCATATATACTGCAAACTACATTCAGGGCTCCCACTGTGAATGTGATGTAAAACTCCATGACTTTGCCAGGACTTTTCAGAATTTTTCCAATTCCATGACTTTCCCTGTCTGGAATACACCTCCATGGTATTCCTGAAATTCCAAGACCAGTGGGATCGCTGTATATTATATGATAAGCTTTAAGGTTTGATTCATGTCCCCCTGACCTTCTGTCTTCCAGGGAAGGCTCCCAGTGTAATGTCGGCCTCCACATAGCCCTCCTCGTCCAGAGTGACCACCTCCGACCCCGAGCCCTCCTTCCAACGAGGAGAGGTCAGGTCATGGACCAGCTTTAGCGCTGTGGACTTGTGGACGGTGTTGGTGTGGGCCCAGTAGATGCCTATCTGGAAGGCTTCCTGGATTGGGGGGAGAAGGAGGCAGGCAGTGGGGAGAGAAGGAGAGATGGAGGCAGGGAGAGGATGAGATGGGGGGAAGGAGAGGGAGGAAATCCAATGGAGAATTAGAGAGAGAAAGAGTCAATGGTCAAACCATTGACGGGATTTGCAATCAAACTTGACTGTATTCAATTTAGTTTCAGAAATGGTCACACACTGGAATCAACCATGGCCTCAATCTCAACAGTTTCCATGCTTACTGCATAACATCTCTGTTGGTCATTGAAGAGTATAAGACTTCAACTATCTATGGCACCTTCAGGAAGACATCATTCACTTAAGTGCCCCATATAGCAGGAGCTTGACTGACATCACTGACTGTACATTTGGCCAGTGGAGGTCCATAGCATCATGAAGATCACTGATCAAACCAGAGTCTTCTCTAATAAATCCATCAGCTCTGAAAGACACACAGCTGAGACCAAGTCCTCTCTCCACTTGCCATTACCTAATAAATAGCAGAGTGCTGTGGAAACAATGCTTTATTTGTTTCTATTTCACAGGCTATTACACATTTACAACTTTTTATTTTGTTTCTTTCTGCTGAAGCGTATCGTCCCTTGTCGTTTGATACGCTGCCTTTTCACTTAGCTCTGGGGTTAGTAAAATCTGGGTATGTGTGTTATGATACCCAGAGGGAAAACCATCTGCAGACCTCTGATCTCAAGCTGGGCAGTGGATAAAGAGTTAGACAGGGAATGTCGCTGCAATGCAACTCTGGTGAATGATGTCAGGTTTTGTGCCTTGTGCTCCAGATTGAAATAAGGAAAGAATGCATCTGATAGCAGCAATCCTGCTCTGGAGGACGAGCAGACAGAGTGCCAATGACTTGTCTGATCTGAGGTACTGGGTTCGAAACCAGCCCAGTACCTCATCTTCAACCCTCTGCCCCAGTCTTTCCTGTCTATCTCCACTATCAAATAAAGTCAAAAAATGCCCCACTGATAAAAATGTAGAAAAGAAGTATAAAAGTAGTACATAAAATGACATTTGGGGTATAGGTCTCTTTCTACCTCTCTTTTGAGGTAGTATATAAAGTATACATAGTGTATAAGAAGTATAAAAAAGTTGCATTGCCTAGTCAAAGTCCTAGCATGATGCTACCCCACTTTTCCTATGCAACACTAACAGCAGTAGTTCAATTTGCTCAACAGAACAGTGGCCAGCCAACAAGCCGATACATATAAATGGCTCCCCACCTTGAAGTTAGGAGGTACGATGACCTTGCCGGCTGGGATCTGCAGTATGATGGTCTCTCCCTCAAACAGCCAGAGGTCCCAGTGGGAGTGGTTGGCCAGCAGGGCCCAGGGCAGCAGCTCCACCAGCAGGGTGTTTAGACCGGACTTCCAGCAGGACAACTTCACCTGCATGGGACTGTCCCACTGGGCAAGGGGCTCCAATACAGACCTGTGGGGAGAGAACGCAGCATTATGGGAACTATCAGAGATGAGCATCAATGACGGATATAAGACAAAAAGATAGTAATTCAATCACACTGACGGGTAATATATGCTATTAACAGCCATTTGGTGGACGCTTTTACCAAAGTCCCTTACAGCACCATCAGTGCATACATTTTTAATATGGGTGACCACAGTGGGACTCAAACCCCTGACCCTGACAGTGTTAGAGCCTGGCTCTACCTGTTGAGCACCACAAATAAGCAGGCAGACAGCCAGGTATTCTGAACAAACTGCACTGTGCTGAGCTTGTTTCTCATTTAGGCCAGTGCAGTAAGAGCCATACACTATCTACTACTAAGACATATAGTTACAATCAGCTACCTGTATTGCAGTATTGATAAACAATAATTAATGTCAGATTGGTTTGGTAATATAAGAACATCATCATTTCTCCTGTCTGTTTTTTTATTATCATGTAATTTGGCTATGGGTATCTAATACACACTCACAAACAAGAGAGCAGCATGAAGTCTATACTACAGACCGTTAACACACTGGCCACACAATACAGAAAGAAACTACGCAAACAACTTCTGCAATACAAACGCATACAGAGAACAGTTGACTAGGCCTCTGGGGATACACATTAGATGCTTTTATCCAAAGCGACTTACAAAGGTGATAGTTGACACTATGTGGGGATCGAACCCACGACCCTGAGACTGAGAGTCTCATGCTCTACTGACTGAGGTGTCCGGGCAACACATGGACACATGGGCACGTAAAGACAGACAAACAGGCAGACAGACACACACAACCATTTTTCCACCCATCCACTAACACCGCAGTCATTTCCCGGCAATCATGGTCTTGTGAGCCCTAAACAGTGCTGAGCGCCAGAAAGGAGCCAAACAAACAGTTCACTCAGACTTACTCTGAAGTTCAAAGCCATCAAAGATGACCCAGTCTTACCTCTGTCCCAAGGCCCTGCTCAACCTACCTAACCCTCTTAGGCTTCTCATGTAGACAGAGACTCCCTGCTATGAAAGAGGTCCAAAAAAAGCACTGCTGATAGTTGTTCTTTAGCATTACCTGGTGTGTGTGTGTGTGTGTGTGTGTGTGGGATTGACCTTGAGGCTAAGGGCAGCAAAGTGCGGGGCTCATAAATCACATTAGAGCTCACAAAAAGGTAATTGAAAGAAATATGCTCAGCAGCTTCTGTCAGTGCCTGCCAACACTGGGGTTCAGGGTTTCAGAAGTGTGAATTCTGACAGCCGCGCTGGTCCACACACACACACACACACACACACTACAGCTTGAGCGTACCCCAGCCCCAACCACTACAAGATGTTTGTTTAATGATTGTAGAGGTGCCTCTCTGCCATTAAAATCCCAACAGAGAAAGAAAAATAACATTTACCACTTTCAACTTCCTCTGCCCCCCAAGACACAATATTTACACACTCCCTGCCAAGGAGCCCAGTTGGTTTGGTTTCTCCATTGCGCCAGAGAGCTCTGAACCTCTGTCCAAATAGTGAACTGTATCAATGTTATCGACATTAAGGAAAAATATACTAATTAAACTGTGGTTTTCGCTTGCTGTCCAAGTTCCAAGCGTGTTTAGAGATAGGAATCAGTGCTATTAATCCTCTGCTTATGTCTTTTTTTTCTTTTTCTCTTTCCATTTTTTTGCCCTCATTCTCCTTCACATTAAGTAGCAGATTTCTGGGCCCCAGACAAACTGCCACTTTCCACGATGGGAAATGGGCCTTCGCCTTGGGCATTTGTTTTGCAGGGCCGGATCACAGGGGAGCGAGGCCTGACTGACAGAGAAACCCAACACCAAGCTGCCAGATAGCAGCTCTCCATTGGGACGGAGCATGTGTGTGAGTGAACATTATGTGTGTGTGACATTTTAAGGTAAGCGATAGTGGGTTGTGCATGTGACAGAACGTTATGAATGTGTGTGCACATGTGTTTGAGAACAATCGGTGTGTGTGTGTTTGTGTATGTATAGAGAGCAGAGAAACCCAGGCAACCACAGCCAGACATGTGGCCCACATGTCCAGCAGATCCATTGGGACTCTTTGCCTCTAGGAGAGCATGTGGGTAAATGTTCTGCCGCTGCTACCAAGATGTGATTGCTTTGTGACAAAAGATGGTTCCCAGAGTGATGTTTGTGGACAGATTCACATGTGTGTACTGCCTTAGGGTATACATACACGTATGCATGATGCACATATACACACAAGCACACATTTATATGTACACATACAAATCTGTGCCAAGTTTTAACTGAATGCAAGGCCCTGTGACACAGACTGTGACAGAGAGACAGTCTAAATCTCCGGTCCGTGGGGGACGACAGAGGGATCCCTGGTAACGTCTGATGCAAGGCTCTGCATTGTCTTATTTGTTTTATTATGTGAACAAAGAGAGAAAGAGAAGCCTCCCTCATTAAAGGCTCTGTCTTGCACAACTCAGGCTTTGAGGGGGAATGCCCTATGACGCCTACTATTACAAAAACACACTGGTGGGTCTCTGAAATTCAAGTTACGAAAGAATAATGACCACATTTAATGCTCACCACAAAAGTGCTATAATAAAGATGAAAAACAATAATAAATGCTGACTTATTATAGGAGATCATGAGGTGTCATGGTGGCTTGGCAGGCTCATGACATTGCAAGTTTGAATCTGGATCACAACCTCTGTCATCCTTTCTGTCTCACACTTGCCCTGTTTATCTCATAGTGTCCACGATGAAAATTATACAGATGTACCATAAATATAATATTACAACTATAGTGAAAGATTATGATCTAAGGGGGGATCTGAAGCAGGCCAGCGCCTCTGGATGCAGAGACTGGAGAGTAAAGAATACCATCAACAACAATCCTAAACATAAAAGAAGTTATGAAGAAGGTTGAACATATTTTAACTAATTTACTGGATCTAACTTCACAGACATTTGAATTATTTTGGCCTACACCTACAATTTTGCCCTGGTTACAAAGACACACTTACACATAAGTGAGACGCCAACATGTTCAACAATAATGCCAACACAGTTACATATAAAATGTGGGACACAAACATTAAAATGCTGGTCGGTGAAGACACAACAGGTAGCATGGTGTACCTGTCTGTATCTTTGGTGATGTAGGGCCACGGCGGACCAGTGGAGGTCTTCAGACCATAAAAGTCAGCCAGGATGTGGTCCAGGTTGTCCTCGGCCCCGGCCTTGTTCACTATCTGTTTGATCAGGCTAGTGGAGATGGGCACAGCGCACTGGGAAGCATCTTCCTCCTCCCTGGGAGATGGAAAACAAACACAAAATAATAATATAAAGTTGTTTTTTTTTTTTACAGATTTTCAATTTGCAGTAGATATCTCATGAGGTATACCAGGTGTACATTTCTTAAAATAATAACAATAATGAAAAACAAAGCTGTATAATTTTATTTATTTATGATTACTAATTTGTAAGTTATTTAGTCATTTTAACAAAATTCACATTTAAGCATATATTAATACTACAAATTACACTTCTAGAATAAGGTATATAACAATATATACCTACTTCTGAAACAGGCTGTATATTCTCTATAGCAATGGTTCTCAACCATGTGCTACCGTGACCCAAGAGGATGCAGGTTTTCATGCCAACCAATCACAACACCAGCTGAGCTACTCAATGAAACCAGCTGGTGTTGTGATAGGTGAAAACCTGCACACTCTTGGGTCATGTCGGCCCATGGCAGAGAACCACTGCTCCATTGGACATATCAGTCATTTACTTGCTCTGAGACAATGCAAACATCCTTTTGTTTCAACACAGAACAAGACATCTCTTGACAGTAACTGACCATTCCCATTGTTCTGCTCAGTTCACTTCCCCAGTTAAACTCTTTGCCTTTCTCCTGAAACCTCAGATGGGGTTGAATCTCCCTTTTGTTTTTTTCTGACATGCAGTATCCCTTACAAACACTAATTCACAAAGATCACAGAAGAAGCTAAGCAGCAGTAAATACTCCTATTGGATACTTTAGCCCCAGACACTGGTCAATTATGGCTTTGCAACAAGAATGAAAAAAAAAACAACCTCCAAACAGTGTAATAGCCTCCCCTCTCTCTCTGGGCAGCATCCAGTTCCACTTGGCTAAAGCAAAGCAGCCCCCTTACCCCGAAGCAGTAGTTTATTAATAGAGCCCATTGTGCTATAAAAGGAACACAGGGGCTATTGGTTATGGATCTGGGGGAAGACAGAGGAGAAGGACAACGTGTTGACAGGAAGCTTTTCATCCAGAGCAGTTCCTGAGGGGGGAAACTGGAAGAGGCTTCTGATTCTAACCCTCTGTCTTCTAATGTGGTGGCCAAAACGAGGAGAGGGGGACTGGTTAAGACTCGTATGTCTGTTGTGTCGCAGACCGCAGCTCTGCTCTCTACCTCGTCCATTAGAGGCCACAACTATGTGTAATTACAGGAAGGAAAGACGAGCTGTTGACCAGCGAACATTCAAGATTGGGTCTGTCCTGAAGTTTTGGGGTTGGGGGAATGTGTGTGCGTGTGTGTGTGTGTGTGTGAGTGACGGTACATTCAGAATAGTGGGCTGGGGGGTTGCAAGAATGGAGTGGGATAAAGGGATGGATTGAGTATGGGACGAGGGGGTATGCAAGTTTGTGTGGTGAGAGGCAGTTTAGACAGGGGACAGATCGTAAACACAAGGAGCATTGTGGTTGAAATCTAGAAAGACAAGACACTTGGTTGTTTTGAGTTTTCTTTTTGTGCGCATGAAAAAGATTTATCTGCGACAACAGAGTCCAAATATATCCCCAATCAACTGTATGGCCACTGTGGTTCCTTTATGGCAGCTGAAATCAAAACAAACTTTGTGACCAGATATCTAAACACCAAACAGTTAGAGCAAAGATTCTCTCTGGGGGAGTCAATTACACCCAACGTTTACTCTGTTTATTCAGATCACCACTGGTTGCTACCAAAGTGGAGATTTTTCTTCTAGGGATTCACATAAAACAACATAGATTACAGATGTACAGATAACAAATACAGTAGGAACATCAACAATACGGTACATGTACATGTACATGTGGTTCTGTGTAGCTCAGTGGGCACTCATTTCCCCTGGGGCCACCCATACTGAAACAAACACTTGTGTTACTTGAAGACACTTGGGATCAAAGCCAATTACGAGTACATGCAATGACATATGAAGTATGGTAGAGACATGGACAGTACATTGTTACGATGAATGATGTTTTTTCAAGCTGTTGACGCAGCCAAATATTTTGACAATTGATTCAGTTTACTGGAACCTACTATGATAAACTGTTATCAAACATTAAGTGAGTTGCTTCTTTGACAGCTGTTTTGAGCTATTTTTGTCTTCCACCATATAAAAAGCTTTCTCTGAACAGGATGATATGGACAAGATGTCGGAGCGTGGGCACTGACTGATGAGCTGATACAAAATAACAGGCACAGTGATGTATGTGACAGGCTCTGCCCATGATGAAGTGGTGACTGTCACACTCACACTGGCACAGGCAAACATGGCTAACCAAGACAATGACAGACGCAGACCACACACAGATACAAGGACACAAATGGACATACCCTTCTCATCCACCCACACAAACACATGCACACACAGAGAGACACATGCATAAACATCTCCATTCACACACACACACACACACACACACACAGATAAATAACAAACTTGAGGCCAAAAACCTGCTCTCTGTTAGGGCCCCTATCTAAATGAGGTGTAATTATGGCCCAACCTGACATGTTGGAATGGGAGCTGTGTCTCAGCAGCTGCCAAGCTGGCTTCCTGCTCCCCTGAAATGTGCCTGGATTCCCCTGGATCATGTCTTCATGTTGGCTCACAGATACCAGAATGTGGCGTGAGGGAATGTTAAGTAAGTGTCTCTCTCTCTCTTTGCTAAATGGAGGCATAAAAAGCCCATTACGGGAGACGAGGGTCAGGCTCCGTCGTTTGCAGTGGTATGAGCTCGTTGGTGACGACATAATACGACTCTGGAAAAAGTGCATTGTGAAATGAGGAGAACTTCAGTGAATCAATCCTGCTGATCGGCAGTCATCTCTGTCATGAACAACAGAAAGCCCTGAAACAGGAAGCCCTGCCTGGTGTGAGACACTACATGATGCTTTAGGTTGACGTGTTGGTGTAGCTGTCACCCCATAAATGAGATGGCATGAATACATAAGTTTACATGGAAGAAAAAACGCTATGAGTGAAATGGTCGACAAGCTCTACCTTGGTTTTGAAGAGGGGCTCTTAGTGTCTCTGGCCCTGGTGGTGCATTATGTGTTATGTAGTGAATTTAAGTAATGCATTATGGGTTGTGTAGAAAGGTTAGGTGTGTTGTGGGTAGTGTAGTTTTGCACCTGGCCTGGAAGGAGAGGTGCTAGGTGAGATCAGCCTTAGTTTTTAAGGGTGGTTACTGGTGGTGAATTATATGTACTACAGTGCAACAGGTGGCCCCAGTGTATTATGGGTAAAGTAGTACTGTGTTCGGTCGTGTGCTGTATTATTTCTACCTGGCCTGGAAGGTGAGGTGGTGGGTGAGGTCAGCCTCAGTGTTTAACAGGGGCTCCTGGTGGCCCTGGCCCCGTATCAGCTGGCTCTCCTTCAGTCCCAGACTCCTCTTCTCTATGTGGATGATGACTGGATCTGGCAAGTGGCTCCTCATCACAAACAACGGGCTGAACACCACCTGAGACATATACAGAACAACCATAAGAGGCACACACCGTGACAGCCCCACTTTGTGATTTAGGCTGGTAAAGACGTGCGTATTTTGACATAAAACCCTTCCTAGGGCAGCTTTAAGGCTTAGTGGGTATCTCAGGTTTCAGAATGCTGTGGCAATCAATAACACATTGCTCTCATTACCTACAGGAAGCTGGAGAAACCTACGCGTAATTATACACTAGAGTGATTTTAGTCACTGTGGGTGTTAATCTCAGGATTGGTGGTGTAACACCCAAAAATAACAACACATTTCAAAACAAAACCCCAACTTAATGTCAGAATGTGGAAATAAACATCCAATAAACTTGATGAACTGATATGTTACAACACATCCCGGTATGTGTGTGCATGTGTGTGTGTGTATAGATGTGTATGTGTTTTCAGGACACTCACCACCCTTTGTTGCATGTGAGAATCTGGTTCAATAGTGATGAGGGTGCACCACACATAGAGCAATGAGCCACTGGAGCAAGGCACCTGAAAGGAGAGGAACTGGCAGCTAGTGTCTGACCGCTTATCGATCCAACTGTCCAATTCAAATTTCTCTGACAAACAATGTGGAACCAAAATCATTTGAAATGTGATCTGATGGGATGGCTTTTGAACACCTGAGCTATTCTGGGGAGGTGGTGTTATGTTTTCAATATCACTCACATCTTAACATCACTTTGCCACACATCTCCTTATTGTCAAGGGTCAACGTTGACAAGATCCGATCAATATCATTCACAAGCTTGTGTTCTTTTGCAGTTAGATTGAAACATGAACAAAATATGGATATCTGATGATTAAAATGCCTTTCAGTTACTGACATGATGTTTATAGCCTCCATCAGAAACGCATTATCATGTTTTGTCCCCAGAAAACTCAAGTTTCTTGGGTTTGACCGGTAGTTAAAACTGAAGTCTCCCCAAAGCCCTTGATTCTCCAACGCAATATCACAGCTGAGGCGACTGACAATTTAACTGTCGGATAATAGGCTATTAAAGGCAGTTAAAACTCTGCAAGATTTAAAAGCTGAGAATGTGCCCCCTGAAGGCTGAATGCTCTTAATGTGTCATTGGTGTTCGTCCCCTTTACCCCTCACTCCTCATTAAAGCCTTGCGATGCCAAGGCACGTTACAAGTGGTCTAGTTTACGACAGACTGGGGACTTCATTTACTGGTGGGGACAGCAGAGTGGAGCGAAGAGACACAGCGAACATTCAGTTTTCATGTGCTGGCCCTCACAGAACAGCACATTTTTCTGGATGAGGGAGTAAACATTGGCAAAAATCAAACTGGGAGAAACTGTGGAGGCCTGATCCACCAAAAACACCCACTATTGGGATAGGAAGGTCATGACAACCGCCTGTGCTTTATCAAAAGTAAAGAAGAAGGAGAAAAAGAGATACTGAAAGGTAGGGAGGGAGAAGGAGAGATAAGATGAAGAGTGAGTAAAGATGGACGACTGATAGGGAGAAGCAAGAGAGAGAGGAGGAATGAGACACAGATAGGGTGAGAGAATGAGAGAGTGGAGGAGGTGGTGGACATGCTGGACATCAGAGAATGAAGCAGATATATGGAGGAGAGGAGTTAGCTACAGTAAACCTTGACATAGATGAGTGAGGCAGTGTGTGGGTGAGAGGGGAACAGAAATGGGGGAGACGAGAGAGTGAAAAAGAAAGAGACAGACAAAGATAGAGAGATCTGAAGACTCAGCTACTAGTCCAGGCAGCTCTCTCATTTGGAGCCAACCCTCCATATGTGTAATGAATGGCCGGTCCAGGCAGAGGAGATAAGTGAAGTGAAGTCAGAGATGTTCAGACCGACACACGGAAGCTGCAGCTGCAGGACGGCTAGCTGCTTACAACATGGGACAGATAAAGAAAGAGACCCCTGGGGAGACAAAGAGATAGAGAAAAAGATGGACAGACGGAGAACAAGAGCAAGAACAACAGGGGTGAAGAGAGGGAGTGAGAGTCTGGCGCTACAGCAGCAGCGTGAAAGTGCCTTCAAAGCCTGTCCCTGTGCCCAAATATCAGCTAGTGTTTCCTGTCTATGGTTAGTGTTGTTATGAGAGCGCATAAACTGTAGTTTCTGCCTCTCAACATCTCTGGGTTATGGGTTGGAGACTGGAAGGACTTTGAAGGCCTATCTGAGGGGAAGATCTCAATCCTTTCTCTAACCGGAGCAGCAGCATGGAAGCTCTGCCACTGCGGCCACCCAGGAGAGTGGAGAGGATCCGGGCGCAGTTGGTGGTCCAGTCATCAGCTCCAAACATAGACAGTGTGTGTGTGGATGGAGTAGTGGTGGCTGATGGAAGTGGTTGTGTGTGTGTGTGTGTGTGTGCAATGTGTGTGTCTATCTGTTTGTCTGCGCTTGTATTTGGAGGCTGTTGGACAACGTGCTATCGTTCCATGCACCGTCAAGCTGCTGCTGCTGTCTGTGCAAGTCCTTCTTTCTGTCTGCCTGTCTTGCTCACGTATGAGTTTGGTAAAAGAGTGTGGTTAGGCTGCAGACACCCTCCGGGACGTAATGAATGGCTTGTAGTGCGGTGCTGGCACTTCAACCACACAGCAAGAGATATTTCCAAAAAGACAGCTGAATGGATGCTCAGTCCGGGGAACTAAAGCTTGATGAAGAAGCTTGCTCCAAAACACCAATAAACATGATTGAAGGGATCAAGTTGCCATCCTGAATATTTTTCCCCCCACATTTCTGTTAGCTTAATGAATGGCAGATTTTTTTTTCTTCTTGTGCCGTAGCATAGAACACACACGTATTTGGGAATCACACAATACCCAAGTTCTCACTTCACACAACGTCCAACTCTGGGACTCTCTTTGGCTATTGCTGGTCTGTACAGATTTAAGTAGCTCACACTATAGGAGGACGTCAAGATTTGCCCAGATTCGTTGTAAAAATCAAATATGTTTGAAATAAACGAGATGGTAGTCACTGGATCGTGGATATGATGTGTCCCCAGCTTTAGTCCCAGTCCAAGCATGTTACCATACCTGTACCACAGAGCTGCTGCTGCCCTTGTCCCTCCTCTCCAGCTGGACATCCTGGGACCAGTCCTCGTCTCCCCGGGCCCTCACGCTCATTTCCGTCATCTCAGCGTCCTCCAGGACATAGGAGGGCAGCTTGGCCCCGGCCTCCAGGCAGTCACAGTGCTCCTTAACCACCGTCTGCCCATCTGGCCCCACATAGTGCTGCACCACCCGCAGCTCAATGTCTTGGGCCAGATAGCTGCACATCACCTGCCGCCCACAGATGATTATCTGGAGGGGGAGGTTGGAGGGGAGGAAGATTAGAATTAGAAGCAATGTTATGAAGATGAGAAGCAATATTATGGTACGGTTAGGTCTGGGTTCACACCAACTCAGGTTTGGGCTGTCACTTTATAATATCATCAAAAGCAGACAGGGTTTAGACTTTGAGTTTGGCAATGACACTCCAGCAAGACAGGTTAAGCTCTGAACTTTCACACAAAGCGCACTTTAAAACCTCTAGTTAGGGAAGGCATTACATATTTTGACCTATGATGGGAAATCCTCCCTCAAACGTCCGACACTTAAAAGTTAGTGCTGCAGCAATATGCATCATATCTTGGAGCATTCTGAATCTTTTCGACTGCAGGCTCAGCTCTCCCCGCTACCCTAAATGAGTCCCAGGGCCTGTCGACTCTGTAGCTTCCCTACTGCTGTCTCTGTTCTTATCAAAGGCCTACTCTACAAAGCCTGACTGCTTCCTCATTGTCTGATGGTTTTCTAAGGTCACTGTCTATCACTCCATACACACACACACAAACACAAACCAGGCTTCTGGCAGTTCTTTTACATTCATGTACCCCACACACACAAAAAACATGTGTGTATGGTCAGAGATGTACATGTGCGTGCATGCACACACACACACACACACACACACACACACACACACACACACACACACACACACACACACACACACACACACACACACACACACACACACAGCCAAACAGAGTGTCCAATTAACCCACATTAGCATCAGCTCATGAATCAAAGCTAGGCCCAATGCTACTCAGATGATCAGATCAATTGAGTTCAGCAGCACCACTTTGTTCCCTCTTGACTCAGTTTCCAGGTTAGAGCTGCTGTGG
>OOFE01014278.1:27337-38738 GCA_900323365.1 Monocentris japonica | reverse complement strand
TGAGTGTAGGGAGGGGAGGATTCAAACCCTGTTTAGGGTAAGGGGTGGGGGTTGGGGTGGGATAGCCCCAATAGGATACGGTCCCGGGCTAGGGAAAGGGGTGGTCGTCCCTGGTTCGGGTACGAGGAGCATGTGCGTGTGTGTGTGTGTATGTATGTGCCACCATGCCTATACTTGACTGATGGGCACTTCCCTAGCTAGCAGTACAGACCCCCCTCAATACCACAGTACGACACAGTACTATCCCATAAACACAGCCAAACAGTGTTATGCTACGCTACTTTATTCTACTCAGTATTATACTACGAGATACACAGTGCTACCCACAAGGCCGCACAACCCAGCGGCGCTTACCTTAGCGGGCTCCCCAGCTAGCATGCTTCCTCCTTATCCACAACCATTCACTTGCTCCTTCCGCTGCTTGCGAGCTTGAAACTTGATTGCAAGTTTCAAGCTCCGTCCGCGAATGCCCAACTCGCTTAGAAGTGCAAAAACAGACTGACGATGTATGATGACGATGTACTTCCTCAACTACCAGTTTTCTTTTTTCTACTGCTGTTGCCTTACTCCACACAGGTTTCCCTGCACACAACCCTAAGCCCCCACGCCCATGCTGCACCTGGCCTACGATGTCCCTATGTCTCAGTGCTGCCTGTGCTTGCTGCACTGCCTCTTTTGGGTTCCACTTCCTCCCTGTTTTAACTGTGGGCGCTACGCTTCTAACCACTGGATCCTTTGACCGGGTCAGAGTCATTTCCAATCTAACCTTAGTACACTTGTACTCTGTCAGGCTAGATATCGGTAGCTCTAACATGCCTTTCCCGTACAAGGCCACACTGCTTAGACAGCGTGGGGCTCCAAGCCATTTTCTAATAAATGAGTTGATCATCCTTTCTAGTTTTTCTACCTTTGAGAGGGGAACCTCATACACTGTCAGCGGCGACATCAGGCGAGGCAACAATCCAAACTGTAGACACCACAATTTTAACTTTCCTGGGAGCCCTGACTTGTCTATACCTGAGATGTCATTTCAAATCCTTTCCTGCCTCAACTCCTGAAATTGATCTTGATAACAAGAATAGACCCTGAATGCACAATGTCATGTAATCTCTCAACAATACTCAGCTCCCTTGCAGCAATTCCCTGGTGAATGCACAGCCGACCATTAACTTTCATGAAATGCTCAATTACGAACCTCTGCCTCCCTCTCTCCTGACTTTCCCCTTTGTTCTCACTGGCTCCTATTGACACAAATTGAACGGTTGTTGATGGTGGAGACAAGAACAAACGTGCGCACACACGTAAGCTGTAGGCTGTATGAAAGAACGGCTGTCATGGAGCGGCTGTGTTGTGTGTTGTAGGCAAAGCTGGGACAATGGCAGCCAGTTAGGAAGATGCAGCAAATCCGTGATTGCTAATTACAGAGGCACACCGATCTGCGAAGACGCGACAACGAGACGGCATAGAAGAAATGTTATCGCCGCTTGAGCATTAATTGGCAAAGATAAATTAGGAGTTGTGTCATCGTGTTGCGTGGCGTCTCTGTGTTTTGGTCTTTGCTGCGTGTGTGTATGTACAGCAAAAGAGATGTTTTGAATTCTTCAAGAAAAGGATTCAAGGCAACAAAATAGAGCTGTAATTATTTTATACTGTAATGACGTGTTTTCAGTAGCAGGTGTCCTCTCTCTCTCGCGATCAAGCTCTGTTGTATCACTAGTGGTGCAATACATTTTCAGTGTCTCTCTCTCTCTCCCTCTCTATGCATAGCTTGCTTTCTGAATGCAGGCAGCTAAGTGGGAAAGAAAAAGCTGGAAATGCTGTAACTGGACACAATGAGTGTAAATGCAAAGTTAAATGATTACACTGAAGTAAAATGTACTTTGTCTGCATCCATTTTGCATGCCGTCACCACAGTCAAGGCTAATTCGTGTTACAATTCGAGCCATGAGTCATCAACAGTCGAGTCCAAGTCCAAGTCCTTGCTGGCCTCGAACCAAGAATGTTTAAGCGAGGCTAATTATGTCTTCCTTAACACCGGGGGATGAAAGGAAAGGGAAAACTTGCTACTCAAGCATTAAACTCAAACTAAAAATTGGTGAATAAAATCGTAAAATGCACATTTAACCTTAATAATAAATTAGTCATTATTGAGTGATTCATAAATTATAAATAATCAAGATCAGTGGTAGAGCTTTAATTACTGCAGACGTCAACCAATTCACCGTTGGTTCATGACTAGAAACAATGCATTTCTTCCAACTACGAAGAAAAGTACTCATGGCAGGAGGGATGTAATAGGATTACATAACATATGTGGCAATTGTCCTCAGTTTCAATAGTGTGAGTCACTATAGGCCATTAACGGCTAAAGGAGTATATCCTAGTATATAAACAAATCAATCATTTTGTCAACCCTGGTCTAAAGTTAACTATTATCTTTTAACCTACCATAATTTGTTTTAGATTTCTTTTAACTATCGTTTTATAAGAGTATGTGTTTTTTTCTCTGTCATGGTTGACATCTTATTTTGGACTGAAACTCCTCACATCTTGACATGCATTCTTCATTCAAATACATTCTCACAGTTTGTGTGTTTTCAGTAACGACACAACCCTGTTTAATTTCACCATGTTTTCTCTTGGACACACGCACACAAATGGACACGAGACAACTACATCCACCCACATGGAGCCACAGGGGGCTGTCTGGTGACAGACAGCAGGGGGACAGATACCATCCAGCACCAACAGCCTCTTGCTGCTCCTTAACTTAACACCAGAAAGGTATCTTTCACTCACTCTTCATCAGTACTCAAATGGTATTTGTAACACACCACAGGAAGCTCCACGGGTCTGAATGGGAGACAGTATTTGGTGGTGACAATCTCAGAGAGATTGTATAGAGTGACACGGACAGGCATCATTACACACTTTCATGCCTCCATTCTCCCTCTCGCTGAAACGTCTCTATGCATTCATCTCCACCAATGTCCATCTCCACCAATGTAGACAATTAAAGACAGACAAGTTGGCACCTGTGTCGCAAACTGGAAGCGTCTGTCTGACCACGCTGTATGCCATTGTGTCGCCCACGGCGTTATCGGATTGGTCAACAAGCGCAGATCGACGAAAGGACACCCAATCACAGAAGACAAAGCCCAATTAGAGCTGCACATCACCCCATGAAAACTTAATCTGAGAAGTAATCAACTAAACAAATAAATAAAGTTGTAACATAAAAAAACAGCGCAGGTCCCGGGAGGGCGGGTGCTCATTGGTGGGAGACTCACGGAAGTTCAGGGAGACTTGAGATGACTACTAGAGCCACTAGCTTCTACTAAATATGTTACCAAGTGTGCAAATCGGATGCATTAGCAAAAGGATAGCAGACCAGATAGGTGACAATCTGACATCATCCAAACACAAAACTGATCAGATGTATCAGTGGCAAAATGATCAGTTCCCAATCACCTGAAAGACCTCTTATTTTCCTCCATGGGCAAGAGCAAAGAACATACAGTACAGCTTAGAACATACAGTGCAGCTTGCATGCACGTGCCCATGCACGCAGACGCGCACGTACACACACGCACTCGGAAAAGTGCTGTCTCTATCCTCCTCTCATCCTCTGCTGAAAAGGCTACCAGTCAACATTTGACGGGAAGGAGAGATGGAGGGGGATAGAGAGAGGGAGGGAAAATGGCCAAAGCTCTGAGTAATGCCATAAATTGTAGTGGAAGTCAGGTCAGTGGGAAAAAAACTAAAACACTCTATCGCAGCACTCAAGCTAGCCGGCCCGTCATTTATTGATAGAGCACCTACACGGAGGAGAAAGAGAAGGGATGGAGGAGAATATGGGGAGGAAAAATGATCTTGGAAGGGACGGAGTAGCTTTATAGGACTGTATGATATGACCAAATATATATTTTATTTTATAATTATTTATGAAATTGATGATAGTGATGATCAATAATGCCTAAGAATTGTAATGTTCATGTATATTTGGATGCTGCTGGTTATGTTGACAGTGATAACGTTGATCATAATGATGCTGGTTATGACAGTAGTCAGTTAATTATCTTAACATTCCTGTCCCTACTGGTGTTGGTGGCGATGACGTGGTGATGAAGACGAGAGCCCTGACATTCTATACCAGCATTTATGAAATGACAATGACCATGATCCTGCTGATGATGATAATAAGCAAGAATTAGTTGATGATCACACCACCGATGTAAGCAATAGTGTTGATGTTAATGCAACAGCAAGAACGAGGATGAGGAGAACGGCCATGATGACGATGATGACACCAAAGGTGCTGATGATCGTGGGTTCGATCCCCACGTAGTGTCAACTTGGATAAAAGCGTCTGCTAAATGACTGTAATGTAATGTAATGATGGAGATGATGAAGATCGGGGTGATGCAAGCTCGTCCTCTTTCTCCGTCCTCCCAAAGCTTCCATTTCAGAGGCCGTGAGGAGCGGTGCCACGCAAAAAGGCAGCAGCATCTGCAGCGAGACGTTCATACAATCTGACATGGAGCGCTAATCCAGTTACGCTGCATGTGATTTGTTTGGTATTATCGTGCAAATGCATTCAGCCGCTGCTTTGGCAGATCTTCATCACATCCTCTCCTTCCCCTCTGTCACTTGCGATCCTTAACCAGGTGCAAACTGAAGCGGGGTTGTAGAGGAAATTGAATAAAACGTTGCAACACTGCATTGGAGCACATACATGTATACTCACACAAACCCTTTCTCACTTTTTTTTTTTTTTTTTTTTACGCTGAATATGTGCGTATATGACTTGTTAAGATGGATATTTTTTGCAGCGTGATCAGACTAAGGAGCAAGTTTCTGTATTTTTAGGTTTTTGTGTGTGCGAGTGCGCTTTTCTTTTCGCCTCCCAGTGTGTGCATTTAAAGAAGCTTGAGGTTGTTTTTCAGGGCGAGTGCCTCGGCCAAGTTAAGCAGCCCTTGAAGCTAACGCTGCACTGAGGATTACGAGGTCAAATCAAGTTTTGAAAAAGTCAATAACTCAGTGTGATGATGTAGGACTGGCACTGGAGAGCACAGAGGTTACAGTAGTTTGCCTCTGGTTCCATCTTTCTTTCTGTTCTGTTTCCTTGGTGGCTGAAGAAGAGATGAAAAGGATTTCAAGTCGCACCACTGGTCCCATGCACAATGAATTTCCTCCGTCTGACGATATCTCCGTCATGTCCTTCGCTTAATGGATCTACACTTTCCTCTTGTTACTATTCCCCCACAGAGGCTGGACTTAACGGCTATTCACTTATTCACGTTATGGAGGAAGGCGATAATAAGGACCACAGGAATAGGAGAAGAGAAATGTATTCTTCTAACGTAATGGAATGGACCCCGGCATTGTGGTAATGACATTTCCTCTTCACACAATATAATGGAAGGACAAAAAAAAACTCAGGATGTAACAATGTATAGCATCAGCGGATGAATAGACGGCTTTTCACATCCATCCTGACATTGAAGGCTCAGTTTGAATTATTGGAAATGTCAATGGGTTGGTGACAATGTCCTCAAGAGCACGGGAGCTTGTTGCATACAACAGGCAAACCATTGCTGCCATTGTGATACTTATTACTGTGTCAATCCTGATGGCAGCGTATGTAAAAGCAGTCAGTGGAAAACATCTACTGCACGCACACACAGGGATGGCACGATGGTTAGTCACCATCCTTCAGTGTCCTGCCCTTGAGCAGGATCCCCTACCAGCTCCTCTGACCTCCACTGAGGAGCGGCAAGAGAAAAGAGAATTCCCTTTGAGAATCAATAAAGTATCACATTATTATCATGATAACATAAAATACACCCCCCCACCACCACCACACACAAAATGTTTTTGGTCCAAATAAGTACCTTCAGAGGAGACAAGTAGAGAGGTTTCTGCCTCCACTTGGGGGGCCACTGGTCAATAAATAGTCATTATATACAGGCGTGCGGATCGATGGCAGGCCAATCTGGAGGCCAGCAGAGGCGTGGGCTGCGCATGGCCTCCACCATTTATAAACATCAACTTAGAGAGACGTCACTCGTCCAAAACGTGCCCACCACAGGGACTCATCCAATGATCTGGCTTCGCTCAGCTACAACGACCAATAACACAGCCCGAATAGGGTTGACCCTTTCTGGCTGGAGACAAATCACTGCTGTTAAAAGGTGAAAACATACCTTGAAGAAGGTACCTTGAAGATCTAAATAAAAACAAATCCTGATGTTGACCATGTTGACAACACATTGAAATTATTATGGGGTTTTGTATGGATTCCATGTGTCCTAGGGTGATGAAACTTTTCCTGCAACAGTAGCAAAATAGTTGTTTTCTTGTTTGAGTTTGTGTAGTTTGGAGGATGTGGGAATCTGAGTAAATAGAGAACACAAGAATAGGCAGCATAGGTTTTAAATCCTAATAATGTTGCTATTTAAGTCCTCTTACCTTGAATAACAATAGTGCAGGGCAAGGTTAGCCAAATCATTAGAGAAGGAAGCATGTGATTGGACGATTGTCAGTTTGAAGCCCCAGACGTGTGTGAATCTGGACTTCAGAACCTCAACTCCTCCAGTGGAGCCGTTCAGTGGCTATAGCCTGTTGCACTGGGCAGTTCACAGGCGTGTCAGTGCATGCAAGTAAACCTTCCTCTCCCATGTTGTTACTGTCAACGTGTGCTGTTTGAAAATGTGCCTGCTTAAAAACTACATTTAAGCAGGCACATACAATTGGTGCTTATTGTTAGGTAGAAATCCCCTATAATGTAAATCCGATTTTGCAGAGATGTGAAGATACTAAATATCTTTCAAGTCCATACATTTCCACACACTTATTGCTAATTTTTTTTTTTTTTTTTAAGGGTGCTAACTTTGAAAAATATAGGCTTCTGCTTTTAAGATGCCCAACAGACAGTGCATTAATGGTGTCACTTGATTGGATGAATGAAAAGACAAGTTGAGGAGAAAAGTATAGATCAATGTTCAATTTCTAGTTTTTGATACCCTAATTAACAAGGTGGATCCTCTTCCCCTTTCAGCTCTGTGAGACGTCCATGAAGCATGAAGTCGAAAACTAAAAGATGGATGTGCTTCGTGGGCAGGGCTTTCTTTTTATCACAGAATAAACAGCAAGTGGATAATGCTTGAATGATGAGGTTCATTTTTCAATTTTCTTCTAATAATTACCTAGACCTCAAGGTTTTTTTTGTTTTTTTTTTAAACCAATTTTAACATGTCGTACGCAAGGGAACGGGATTTCTAACGTGATACACCTTTTCAGTAACAATGCCAAGGATTTTCCATTTGTTCCGTAGTGCTAACTAATCTGTCTGTCCTTTCGCGCTGCAATAAACACTGTTCAGAGGTGATCGCCGTCCACCTTGTGACGTTTGCGTGATTGAAAATCTTGGAGCTGAATTCCAGGATGCATGAATGGGTTTTCTCTGGGACGGGTTTGTACCCTCCATCATCACTTGGGGGCCTTGGTGGGGACGTGGGAGAAAGACAATGGCCAGAATTAGTGTTGTAGCTGCTCTGCTATGAGGTATGCAGAGGTTCTGCTATTGTGGCAGGATTAGTCAGTAGCTCAGCTCGGTTTGTCAGGCACTGATATTAGCCAGAAAGAAGAAAAAAGAAAAGCTTTGGGGTGATCAAACGGCTAATCTCAATTTTACCGCTGGCAAGTGCAGAGCTCATTAAAATGTGTGTACCTGTTTTGTCTTTCTCTTCCTCTTCCCGCTCCCTTGCCAAACCTGTCCTCCATATTGTGTTTCAATTTGTTCTGCTTTTGTTGAAACATGGAACATGTTCAATGTCATCTCGTTGCAATTCGACAAGAGTATGCTTCATTAGCAGAAATCTTCAAAAGGAAAGGGACAGGCAACGTCTGAATAAGGTATGCCAAAGTATGCCCCCTGGATCTCCTCAACCTAAAAAAGTAGTTGTTAGGTTCATTGTATTGTTGTTGTTTTCTTCGTTTCCCATCACTGTATTTGACAATGACTTTAACGTCTTTGGCATTGTGATGTTATTCGCCTGATGAAGCTGGGCATTCCCCTCAGGGCAATCGATGTTTGTGTTTGCTTCCCGCTCCACGTGGCCGACACTGTTTACGTCAACTTCAGTATCGCAGGGAGCAAAACTCATGGGGCGAACGACCAGGAAGCCACATGCAGCCCTCAGCTTGGTTTGCTTGGCTAACTTTGGCAACCTATTGTATTCATTTTAAAAATTCACGTGTTACTGTTGTAGCCTAGGACAGATCAATCACTATATCTCTATGTAAACAACACTCCACCAAATGGAGAAACTGGAGGGCTGAGATCTGTGATGTCAAGATGTACAGTCCATCCTGCTGCTGCTCGAGGGACAATAAAAAGAGGATTGACTTTGTGGACTGTTCCAATGCTTGTTGAGTGCAATTTTATAGTAGTGCTATTGGTTGGTGAAAGAAAATGTACTCACATGTGCTCACATTTCCAGAAAACTCACTTTGGTGCTGTCAAACCCCCCTGTGTCAAACTGTGTTTGTTTTCTCTTTGGCTGAAAAGGATAAACACATTGGAAGTGATTTCGGCCTTTGACTCGTTCGACCATCTGCTATTGCCAGAAACTCTGAAAGCTTTCCCCATTTGTGCCATAAAGTAACCCAGCAGAAATCTGACCCAGTGGCACACAGTCTGGTAGAGGCTGCCAATATTCTCGGTGACAGTCTCATTTGTGTCATGTCTCAAAATGTATGTGGCAATGACTTATTGATGTTACAAGGTACACACAGCATCTTTTAAAGTGTAGAGAATTTTCCTCTAAACAAATGTTTGTATCAGAGCAGAGACTTGGCTTACACTTTCCATGCAGAAAGGTTACACTGTGGCAGTGCTCCATCGCGTCCATGTGACAGAGATATAAGATACAATGATGTGATGGCAGGCTTATACGAAAAAAGGAAACAAATTTACAACGGCCGCAGGAGGATTAGAAAACTCCCCACAGTTTCTTCTCTCTGTGTGCTGGAGCCTGGAGATAAAAAGGAGCAATTTGTTTGCAAGCCTGATTAGGGGGCTAATGTACTTCAGAGGACAAAAAATTAGCAGGACATGCCCAAACAGCCCTCGAAAATATAAACCTCAAAGCAAATGTCATGCTATAGGGTAAGTTTCCCTACTCTTTCATATTCAGAGGCACTGGGGATGTGTTTACTGGAGGAAGACATTTCCTGGCTTTTGATTGCATTCAGCGATAATTAACTAGCATTTGCACTGCAGAAAAGTAGCTGCTGGGGAGCAGAGCCAGGAGCTATGATCACATCTTATCATTTACATTTTAGTAGGATCCCCATCTGCATTAGCTGATGCCTTTGCAACCCATAGTCTTCTTGGCGTCCACGAAAAAAGAGTTTACAACACAGTTCAGGGTGACAAAGATGGCCCGATGGCCCGGGGGCCACTATGAGAGAGGTTCGGGACAGTTGATGGATCTGTCACTTGCCCTATCGGGCCAGTTCATCCCTTGAAGTTACCCTTAGGATGATTTTGACATTAACTGACCTAGAAAATGGAGCTTTTAAACACTAATTGCTCAAACCTTCCCCTCCAGGGGAGCATGCCCCCGGACCCCAGTGTGTTTCTGGGTTTTTGTGACCTTATTGATCCCTGATGTGTTTAGATCCCTGATACTTAAGCCAATTTGTTCTCACACACAGAGTGTTGCTTTGTCAGCAGGTACACTCACATTTTCTTCAGAAAATCTACCTAATATTGTATGTGTGTATACAGTATATGTGTGTATATACCGTATGTATGTGTGTATACTATGTGTATATAATATATATTAGTACAATATATGTTAATATACTCTATATTCATATAATATTACTAACTATCTCATATCTCATAACAGTGATCTAAAACAGACATTAGACATGGCAGATACAAGCAGGCATGGGAGATGCCTCTGCAGTTCGGCTCATAGAGAGTCCCACTGTCTAATTGCCTGTAAATAGCAGTGCCTCTAATGGTGGAAAAAGAGAATCTGGCTTCAGATCTTCAAATCTGTCTGATTTCAGATTTCCCCCCTTCCGAGAATCGGGCCGGCTCCCCGCTCAAAGGCTTTGTCGGGAACGAGTATCAGCAAGGATTATCTGGTAGTGGGGGCGTTACAGACTAAATCTGAACCCTCCGATCGACTCGCGAGCTGATCGAGGGCGCCCCAGTAATATCAAACACGTTTGATATTTACGATTCAGAATCGGTGCAGTGTGTCCTTTAGTGTGTGTAATGCTGGTTGGTAATGCGTGCACTTATTGTAAGTCGCTTTGGATAAAAGTGTCTGCTAAATGCCTGTAATGTAATGGTATATAAGACACTCAACAGCCAATGGGAGGCGGGAGATACAGCAAGTTGTGTCACAATAAATTAAAAATCAAAAATGCCTGGAGTTATCCCCACTCTAAAGCTCCACTTCCTTTTGAAAAATCATCATCATACTCCTACAGGGACTTATAGTGTGCCTGTGGTACTCATATAGTCATATAGTCATCACACTTTTTTTTTTTAACTATGGTATTACTATAATATTCCTCATTATCCCTTTTAGTGTGTCTGTGGTAAATAGTGAGTTTATAGTAACCTTAATGTATTTTATGGTATTTATTTTATCTCCTATGGTGTCACTATAAAACTCCTATATGGTATTGTTCTTTATGGTATGTTTTTTCACCTCCTGTGGTAATACTATAGGATTTTCTATGGTGTCATATTTTGACCTATAGTAGCTGCATTCTCATTTAATGTTTTGCTGTCATGTTTGAATAGTATCCTTCTAAAACGTATTGTTGGGTTACTACTGTTCTTTATCATACAGGATGACAGCCATGTTGTGGCAAGAAGACAGTTGTTGCTTGCTAGTTGGCTGACCGTTTTCCATGCTGTTCTGCACGCTGTCAACAGAAATGACACAGTCCCATTCCGCAGTCATGTCTCCCTCTGAGACTTGCATTCACCATACAAAACTTGAACCACTCAGCGCTCTCCTCGGGGACTGTGTGTTGTTCCCTCATCATACTTTAACTGACAAAGAGGGATGCCATGAAGAATTTTTTTGTCTGTCCAAAAACAAAGAGAAGGAAGACAGAGAAACAAAACCCATTTTCCCCAGTTTTTCCTCAGGTAAAGCCTGGAGAATTGTGTTTTTTGTTTGAAATGCACTCAGAAATGGTGTTAAAAATATTGTTAGAAACACCCCACTGTTGCTTTTGCTTTGTTGTTTGATTTGCAAAGCTTTGTATGTGACTG
Organism: Monocentris japonica; assembly: GCA_900323365.1. Classification (NCBI taxonomy): domain Eukaryota; kingdom Metazoa; phylum Chordata; class Actinopteri; order Trachichthyiformes; family Monocentridae; genus Monocentris; species Monocentris japonica. The sequence goes on along the minus strand of OOFE01014278.1, from coordinate 27,424 downwards.
CTGAACTCTTCGGGGAGCACAGTGTGTGTGTGTGTGTGTGTGTGTGTGTGTGTGTGTGTGTGTGTGTGTGTGTGTGTGTGCGCGCGC
>OOFE01014278.1:4323-27317 GCA_900323365.1 Monocentris japonica | reverse complement strand
ATTTCAAAAAAGTGTGTGTGTGTGTGTGTGTGTGTGTGTGTGTGTGTGTGTGTGTGTGTGTGTGTGTGTGTGCTCGCTTGTGCACACAGAGGTGGAATTCCTAGCTGCCGACCATGTTTGGTGGTATGTGTGTTTATATACAGTATGTGTGTGTTATGTGTCCCTATCCACCTACAAGCATGGCTAGCTTCAGTGCATGCTCCTTTGTACCAATGTGTATGGGACTACATTGTTCGGGCTGTGTGTGATGTCTCAACAGGGGAATTGTCCTAGCAAAACTACACAGCACGGTTTGAATGGCCAATTAGACTAGGGAATAGAGGCTAGAGACATCTTCGGCCCACTAAAGGTCCTCTGAAGCAAGATTTACAACTATTACTCTTCCCACAAGCACTGAGCTGCCTTAGCCTCCGTCCTCTGCAAGGCGCCAGTTCCTCAGATAAAGAAAAGACCCTCTGAAAATAAATGAAGTTTAGAAACACTACGGCCCACAGATTAATGACACAGATGGAGCGTTACTCCACAACCATGTATAGTGATGCTCCGGCACTGAAAAGGCAAAATGGCCCCGCTCCCCCCTCCCTCGCCGTCTTCACAAATTGCCAGCCTTCTGTTTCATTTGTGGAGACATATCCTTCAATGGGGTGTCTGTAATGTTGCACATTTTGAATGCGCAAATGAGGCTGTTCTCGCCACATGACTCTGTGGTGGGCAGCCGAGAGAGCTTGTTGACACACGCTTGGTTAGTGATGTTTTATGAGATGTTTCATTTATGGAGACATGTATCTCCATTCTACTCGTTTCAGTGGCCTACTGAAGGTATGAAATATCTTGGTATTCTCTTTCCACAACAAATCGGGAAAATAATTGAAAAGAATATGGACCCTCTTTTTAAGAAAATTTCATTAGATACGGAAAGGTGGTCACCATTATTTTTATCATTATGGGGAAAAGTCAATGTCCTGAAAATGAACTGCAACCCGAGGCTGAATTATTTGCTTCAGTGTCTTCCAATTGCCATACCCCATATGCACTGTACTTTAAAAGGTTTGACCATATTTGCAAAACGTTTTTATGGAACGGCAAACGTCCAAGGATAAAGTTAGAAAAGCTTCAAGTACCAACCAGGAAGGGGGGCATGGGTCTCCCTAAACGAGTATTGTATCATTATGCCTTCTGCCTGAGACATATAACTCAGTGGACATTGCCACCTGAAAGGGCCCCTCCCTGGTTTGACATTGAACATAGACTGTTCTCCCCACTTGCCCCTATAAATACCCTGTCTAGCAAAATACACTCTGAATTACAATCTCACCCTATCAAAGTCAACCTCTACAATGTATGGAAGAAGGTTTCTCAAGCTTATCATCTGAATGTTTATCTTAACTCTGAATCCTGTATTTGAAATAACCCAAAGTTACGCATTGGCAAATGTTCCTTTTTATGGAAGGACTGGGTAGAAAAAGGAATTATAACATTAGCAGACCTATATGAGGGAAATAGTCTGAAGTCATTTGAGAGGATGTTCAATGAATATAATCTGCCCAGAAGCTCTGATGTTAACTTGGAAAGCAGGTTTGAACATTGATGTTACTGAGAAAGAGTGGGATCATATATATGGAAACATTACGAGGGTATCAAGAGACATCAAAATTGGATTAATCCAATTTAAGATTCTCAATCGCTTTTATTGGACCCCCTCCAGGCTTAAGCTTAGGGACAATGCTGACTGTTGGAAGTGCTGCAGCTCTGAAGGGACTCTTCTTCACCTACTCAGAACGATTGGCTAAAGGCTCATGAACGTATAAAAAACATTGCCCAGACGAACTTTGAGCTCTGCCTGAGGCTATATGTTCTCAATGATCCACAAACGACATCTCACTGTGGAGCCACGGACTTTATTCAGACCAGTGTAATGGTGGGAAAACAAATTATAATGAGAAACTGGAGGAACCCAGGTGAGCCCTCTTTTCAAGAATGGATCACAGAGTTGGCAAAAGTGGCATCATACAAACAAATTTCTTTCAGCTCTCAGGACAGGACTGAGAAATATGTGGTGAAATGGGGAGACGACTTGGATTACATTGCTAATGTGGACAGATCTTTGTGTGGTATTTTTATATTTTTATTTTTTGGTTCTCCTTTTGTTTATAGGAGTCATTTGATTTGATGACCAGATTGTGACAATGTTTATATAAAAATTCAATAAATTACAAAATAAAATAATGGGATGACAGATTGTGTTTACATTTTTTGAACTACAATTACGGCTGATTGTATGTATCTCTTCCACCCAATGCCTCATCTTTTAATTTTTTTAAGGTTATTTGCAACGCATTTCTGCTTGATTAGAAAGCAGACAGTGGAAAGAGTGGGTCGACGTGCAATAAAGGTCATGAGTCGGATGCAAAACCCATAACGTCATGGCCACACGCCTGCTAAGCCACCAGTACAACCCTGCATGAACCTCATTGACCCGGCTTTCTCTTAATGACTCTCTTGTCTAACCTCTAATACTGGATTGACAGCACTTTTAGCCACAGCCTTGACAGCAGCCATCAATTACAAAAACCCTACAAAACCCTCCTAATTACAGACATCAATTGCTTCACTTTAGGAGATCATCAGGGTAGATATACTGCAGAGAGTGCACAAATGCACAGATTAGTTTTATCCATCAATCACACACAATGCTTCTTGTATACATATCAAGCTGCAGCTTGCTGTACTCAAAAAATAAGGCTATAAACATGCATTGTCTGGTAATTAGTGGTTTCTCTATTGACAGTCTCGCAAAATTCGATGAAATGAGCATAGCCACTGAAATGCAGATTACTTTGTGGACACAAATAATGCAAAAACTACCATGAAAGGATTAACCTCTTCACCCTGCCGGACCCGTTGGCAGGTCCTGTAAATCAGTACTAGGAGTTATAGCTGACGAAAAGTTGAAAAAAGGTTGCTATCATGGTGTTATTCACTTTCTAATATAGCTGAAATTTTAGGTGAGGATAGATAGATTTTCATAGATTTTCTGGATGGCAGGTCTGTCAGGAAAGATATAGGAATTAGGTATGGCTTTGGGGTCAGGATTGGGAGACAAACCCAAGTTAGGGTAAGGGGCTAAGGTAGGTTGAGAGTCTTGGCCCAGTCTGAAATCCAGCTCCACATCCAGGGGATTCTCTGTTAAAGCCCGGAGATTGTTGGTGACAGATATAAGGTTAGTGAGGTCACTGTCCTCTGTGCTGTGAAGAAGGGGTTGGCAAAACATAGGGTTAGAATTAGGGATTAGGGATAGAGGACAGGGTTAAGGTTAGGTTTAGGCTCAGTGTAAGGATCCAGGTTAGGTTCAGGGTTAAGGTTAAGAGATCAGGAATACATTTCATGATACCACTGTCTCCCATTTTCTGCAAAGGTGGTTGTTAAAGGTTAGAGTTGTCTATCAGGTTTGCTCCTCTCTCCTGCAGTTCAGCTACTGTTTTTGCTTTTATTGTTGTTAAGAATCACTTACTATGTGGCTTGTGTGCAAAGTCTGTAAAACCAGATGATTTGTGACTTTATAATACCTGTATGTTTATGTTTATGTAATAACTGGATTTGTGCATTAGAGTGTGTGTATTTGTTTCCTTGAAAAATAGTTTGGTATGCGATGTGACTGCCTCTTTGACTTCCCCTGGAAAAAAAAATGTAGTGATCTCTAATAACTTACTAAGTAAGCTTAAAGCCCTGGGGATGAGCAGCTCAGCTGTTAATTGGGTAGATTTTTATTTGTCAGAGCGAAAGTCAGCGAATCATTGTTTGACGCTAAAGGCATTGAATGTGGAGTCCCACAAGGGAGCATCTTGGGACGTTACTATTTTTGGTGTATATAAATGATATGAGTGTTGCTTGTTCATTTAATTTATGCTCTCCTTGCATCTTGGCAAGATTTAGCAAATCCCCACCACTGAAGGTAGAGTTGGGGAATGAGGTTATCCCCGCGAAGACCTCAGTAAACTATTTGGGCTAACCTGACTCATGATTATAGTTGAGGTTTTATACTCTCAGGCAGGACCAGAGTGCAGCCTGGTTTATATAGGCTATTTATATAGGCTATAGGATTTGGCCATACTTTGAATAATTATTGACTGCTGGGTGGGCACTACTAGCAGTTGCAAATGTACTAGCTGTAGCACAATCTTTTGCTGAAAATGAAAACTTCACTCACAGTACAAAACTTATTGGCATGAGTTGGGAATTGAGCCTGAGTCATCAGAGTTGGAGGGAAATGTATCCGCCCATCCACCACCACAACCTCCACAACCTTACTTTCCACTGTGCTATTTCAATGTCAAACTAGTGCCTGTTTCTAGTCCTGTCTCCTCAATGTAACCCACACTGCTATTGACATGTTTTGCTGGCAAGACTACTGTAACTAAGTTCATACTCTTCATTCCCTCTGTTTCAGACTAATAATGAGGGTTTGTTCTGTGGACTGTGCTCAGTACCCTTGTCTGTAACCCTACATAAGGACACTGGCATAATGCCATTCCTCTACATCCTCCCCTCTTATGATTAACACAGCCCTTTTTAATTGCACCATGCAGGCCCCAAAGGACACAGCGAAAAAAGGGAAGTCCGTCAATAAATCATGCCTCCCCCAAAAAAGCTTGGGGTGCCTTTTGATCTTTTGCTTCCTCACATCCTCCAGTGCCCCCGGGGGGGTCGCCCTAACTTCTGATGTGTCTTGCACAACAGCCCTCAGTACCCTCAAGAGCCCCCTCCAAACTCAAGGACATGACACAGACATAGTCTCAGTGAATAACCCACAGCAAATCCCTATATTGCCATCTGCCTGTACAGACAGGAACTTAATGGAGTTTAGCATTGGTCTCTGTGAAGCTGCCCTCTCTTGCCCATTGCAAACATCCTAGTTTCCTTCTTCCAACTCAGTGGGAAATATCTCTTTCCCCCCTTATTTCAATGCTGTCAATCTATAGCTCCATGGCCAGCCTCCCTCAAGCATCCAAATGGCACATCAGAGAACCTGCACTTCAAAAGTCTGTAGCCTTCAATTACCTGAGCTCCCAGCCCCAGCCTCTCAGCAGACCAAACAACAGAAATACCCATTCACACTTAAGTGGCTTTTAACCATGGCTATTATTTCAAGATGACTGATGAGGGCAGGGCATTTTAAAGTCAAAGAAGTAAAGGTGTCTCCATCATCATATTGTGGGTGAAAGTCAAGTGTACCCAATGTGACTTTTTTCACAGACTGGCAGCTCAACAAGCAAGGGAAAGTGAAAAAGAGAAAAGTACAGAACAATGGAGTGATACGTGTTATTGTTTTTTGGTATCATTTTTTTCACCTTGGTCTCCAGTGTTGGGACACTGATTGGCTGAGGATATTGTTCAGGTTATTGCCCTGTTCCTGCAAAGCCAACATCTGCTGAAAGAGGGGGGAGGATCATCTTTCAAGGTGGAGAGGGCAGGCTAGTACAGATGCTGCCAGGCTTTTGTTTAAGTTTTATTTCACCCACTGTCCACTCTTGTTTGGCAGGAAGATTTACACTTGGCAGTGCTAGTTTGTTTTCTCTGTTTAACGGGAATGTATCCTGGCCTCCTACACTGGACCAGTTAACATCTAAAGGGGAAGAACAAACAGACCACACCATTATAACTTTTATAACCTAACTATAAACCTTGAATTGCCTGAGCAATTGTAAAAGGGTAACCTTTTGTACATAACAATTGTGTGTCTTTGTTGATTACCTGAATAAAAACGACTTCGAAATACCAGTCTCTGCATGTCATATAAGTGCTACAGCATTGCCATTGAAGAATTTCCCAATAAATAAAAGAACAGAGATACAGTATTATAAAAGCTATGGCAATCAACAATCTTAAGTAAGTCAAAAGATATGGTGGAGGGATGAACTTCATAATGAACTTCATGTTTATTTGCTTCACTTATTTGTCTCATTTGTTTCAATAAAAAGTAGGTAGCTAACTTATTGCACTTTTACCTTAGCACTGGTTCTGCTCTTAGATACTTGTTTAGGAAGGAAATGCACTTACAATTTCTGGTGACTTGCCTACCTATGTTGAATGCACTTATTGTAAGTCACTTTGGATAAAAGCGTTTGCTAAATGACTGGAATGTAATGTAATGTATTATTGATGGGCTGTAATAAAGCTCCTCCCCTATAGCTGGAGCCCCTCCCATCCGTTATAAACGTCCAGGCTCAACCAGCTCTGCCTCCTCCGCCAACGGGTGCCTAGTGCAAAATATTTTGGAGGAGCAGCCAGACTGAAAAAACAACTCCCAAAACTCTGAAATTGCCTTTGATAGAACAAGGATAAAAACAAGAATAAACACTGGTATTGCTACTGAAAGATGGAGGAACTTGAAAAAGAACAAATGAATTCAAACAGATGCCGAGTTGGACCTTTTTCTCCTAGATAGGTACAAGCAACTTACATTACCTACCATTTGCTATCAGGACTGTTGCTATCTGGGAAACTAGTCTAGCCCTATTAACTAGATCTAAAACCTCATTTCTATTACCCAGAACCAGGCTGTGTGGAGCTGTGCAGGGCTGATCCTGATAAATGAAAAGCCCAGTTGGTTAGTAATATTTCCATTATATACAGAGCTAACCAGGCTAAGGTGGTATTTGTTGCTATGCTGCGACATTGTCGTGGCTGAATGCTACTAACTGTATACGCTGTTTGTCTGTTATGTGGCTGTAATTGTATTTAGTCTTCTGTTCTAAAAATATGTGTACAGACTGGTTAGCTCAGTCAGTAGAGCATGAGACTCTTGGTCTCAGGGTTGTGGGTTCAAGCCCCACATAGCGTTGGCTATCACCTTTGTAAGTCGCTTTAGATAAAAGCGTCTGCTAAATGACTGTAATAATGTAGTGAGAACAGTTACATAAAACAGAGCATGGGGAGAGATAGCTTTATCACCCATCGGCTACCTCGGACAACAATGTTAGCAATGCTATCTGGAAGAATCTGCCATTGAACAGCAAACAACATCCTCTTACCTTTGAGGTCCAGGTTGCGGGCTCCATTGGAGTGCTGTGTAACGGTGCGTGAGTCGATCTTAAGCGTATGTACGTTGTTAGCGTCCCGGGACACCACCACATTGTGCCACTGGTTGTCATTGAGCGGCTTGTCCGAGTTGCCCTTCATCAGTGACGGCCCGTTGCCAAGGTCAAAGACGTAGTGGACGTACCTGTGAAGAGCGGGTCACCATGAGGACTGAGGTGTGTGTGTTTTATCTTAATTGCAAATCTTACATAACAGTGATGCTTGAAAGAAGGGAAATCTTCAAACAGCCTGGAGTGAGTAGTGCTGTCTTTTTAATTTTGCCAAAATCGCAGAGTCTCTATCAGTAAAGGTTTCTCTGAAAACAAGGAACACTCTCGAGCCAACACTGATTTGAGTTCACTTCAGTATTAATATTTTCTCCCCATAACATTTCTCACTGATAACATACTGACGACAGGTCACAGTCACTCAGCCTCCCATTGTCATGGTGAGGTGATTGAAGATTGGAAGACAATCCCCTCTCTTGCTTTCCTCCTCATCTCCTCTGCCTTTCTACTGTTTAATGGCATTTTGGAGGAACAGAATATTGCCTCACCTCATAAGGATGCACATGATGCCACAGCCCTGAAATTCTCCTTTGTTTACTTCCTGGTTTGACATGTAAATATAGAATCTCCTTTTGTCTAAAAGCCCCTGCCTGTTTACCCACAGGCAGACAAGGTGGCACAGTTCCTTCCTTCACACAAAGATGTCTGTCTTTTGTGTTTTGGGTTGAGGCTATTGTGGCTGTGTTTCATTCAAGGTATGTGTTTATTCTGCCTCTATTCCAATTCTTTTATATACCCCCTTGTCTTTGTGTAGCAGCGGCAGCTCAGGCTTTTGTGTTGTAACAGTGCTGAATATAGAGGACAAGAGGCAGGGAAACATGCCAGAAAAAAGCTTTTTTTTTTCATTTCCTAATTATGAACAGATGCAAAGCTTTGAGGTAGATAAAATACACAATTCAAACCAGTTTATTTCAGGTTAGCGCTAGTTTCTAGCTTTTATTTGGAATTTACAAAGTACTTCACAGGTTGCAGTAATGCAGAATGCCTCCAAATTTCCATTACCACTTATCAGGAATCGATGTCAAAGAAATACCTAAGAGACTATTTCATCTGAAGAACCCGAGCTGAACATCTTTCCAGCTTCTGTTTCCCAACCAATAGCAACTTGTGTGCAGCTTTCAATTGAGCTATAAAACAAACTGATTATCGGTGCTCACAGACCTAAACTGAAGCCACTTTCATCCAGTCAGCCTGGATTCATAGCAGCATTAAATCACTTACTCAGTCATCTATGTTCACTTTGAGAGGAAGCAATTTTTCAATTTCTATTTTGTACAGTTGGAAATACAGTTTAACAGATAGAGAAGATCTCATTTTGATGGGTGTGGCTTTGTGAGTGGCAGTAGATGGGCTCAGCTTAGTGAGCCTAAATCAACCTGTGCAGTCTCTGTAGGTAGATAACAACGCCACCTGCAGTGTCAACCCCTGAGCCTGCTGCTGTTTGACCCCCCCAACACACTTTGGAGCCGTAGTCGGCAACTGTTTTATCTTCCACTTTTGCTATCTTTTATTCCACTGTTGTTCTTCTATCTGTGAAGCACTTTGTAAACTGTTTTTGAAAAGAGCTATACAATTCTTCTTCTTTTTATTATTGAAATATAACCTGAAGTATGAATCTTCACACCTGAAGCCCTATTTGCATGGGACTAGTAATCAACAGTGACAAGATTTTCAATTTGTCCATCAATTTGTAATTTCCTGATTTAGCAAAGTAAATAAAAATATGGCAATTTGTGCTGGACTTACAAATAACAGACAGATCAAATTGGGATTGATATTTTCAGAAAGAACTATACATCATTGCCATCAATGGGCCGTGGGTACGGTGTACTGTGTATATAATCTCAGGCGCTGTAACTCACCCCTTGACCAGCTCCACAACAATAAAGTCGCTGCCGTCTCCGGAGTTGAAAAGCATCAGGCCGTCGGGCGTGGTGGTCTTGAACTGGAAGAAGAGGTGCATGGAGGCGTAGGCCTGCAGCGTGGCTAGCGCTAAGTAGCTGCCTTTCGTTCGAAACGTCACCGGATCTGCGATGATGTGGCGCATGCCGAAGCGGGCGTTCAGCTCGCAGTAGGAGATGTCTCCGTTTTTGCACTGGTCCAGGTAGGGCAACCCGTTAAAGGTCAGGCCCTGGAGATGGCCGATGAAGTTGGAGGGCACCACGGAGATGAAGCGGCGCTCAGTCATGATGCCCGTCTCGATGTTGTGGAACTCGAGGCGTGTGTGGGCACCGGTCATCTGGCCTGAGGAGGTGGCGAGCACAGAAAATAGAGTGTAAACCTAACAGAGATGGTTATTGTTGTTCATTGTTACTATAAGACCTTCTAGGCACATTTTAAGAATTGTGAGTGCATTATAACCAGAATCTGATTTAATAGGTTATAAAACACAATGAGCAAAACCTCTAGGGGTTTATACCTTCTGGAGCAACTGTATAGTGTAGAGTAATGCATATAGGAGTTATATAACCTGCAATGTGCTACTATATCTTAAAATTAACTTTGAGTGCTTTATTGCACAGGTTGCCACAGGTTGAATATATTTTGCTAACCTGTGAAACAAATTGTACGAGCATAATTTTGTAGAAAATATGTTGTGGCTGTTCCACATGGCATGAATCATGCAGTTTGAGGTTTGATGTGCACTGTTTACCAGAGGGTGTGCAGTAATAAGCTTGGCAAGCTGCCAATTAAATTGCCCTCGCTGCCTAAGCTTGGCCAAACCTGCAAAGACTCCCCGGGTGTTTTCTCCTTTTTCTTTCCCATAAACCAGTTTGTGAACTAGTCAGACCTTCGCACCTGACTTCGCAGGGTCATCCCCAGCCTCCGGCCCCAGTGTGCCCAGTCGCATTCCCTCACCTATCTCACACCTTTCTCTCACCTCTCGCTCACCCCTGCCCTATCATTCTTTTGCCTGAGGCCTGAATACTGTGGGTGCTTAAAACACCACTTTCCCTCTTGACCTTTTTCCTCCTTCTCTCACTAATTTCTTAGTAGGTATTGGAACCTGAACCCCCCTCGCTTTGTACACAGCGGCTTACTTTCAAACTCACAACCAGTAAAGGCTTGAATAACCTCTTCCTCTTTCATTTCTCCTCTCTGCTCAGCCTGTATTACAAATCTTTTTATCCTTTCATCCCCCTCCATATATCCCTATGGGTAGACCCAGGCCATCCAGCTTCTTTTAGGGTGCATTTAACTCGCTGGAGTTGCTACCAGCCTGCTAGCATTGCAACGTTATTACTTCTTACCATTTCATAGTTTCTTGTGACAGCCAAATATGTAGATATAAGTCGACATTATGACCAGTGTTGGGTAGTAATGCTTTAGTTAGCAATGAGTAATGGAATTTCTCACTATTCTTATTTCAGCAATAACAAAAATATGTGTTACTTTGGTTGTCACCCCCCTCTAAATATCAGTTTGATGAAGAATTATCCATACAGCCCACCTCCATGCCCGATTCCTTTTCATCTCAAACAAATATTTCCCTCTTCCAGTTGACAGCAAGTCCAGATGAGAAATGGCAGAAAGGTTTACACTCTCTCTAGGTAGAAGTATCCTCACTACTTTGATTTTTTTCGTGTCAAAGGATGACAAGAGCATTGGACACCAGCGCCGCTTGGTTTCCCTGATCACTTACAGGTTAGAAAACCGATCTTATCCTGACTTTTGAAGGTAAGAGAGCAAGCTATTGGCAACTTTGGGTTGTAACAGAAACAGAAACACATTACTGCTCAAAGGGAGCACTTTTGAAATGAGTAATAAGTACTATATTACTTTTTTGGAGTAATTGATCTCACAGGCTCATAAATACAGTAGATTCACTGCTTCTCCCTCCGAAGTAACCCCTCTGCATCCCGACTCAACTTACCCTCCACAGTGACGTTATCCACAGACAACTGCAGGTTCTTGCCTCTCCGCACCACCTTCACTGTGTGCCACTCGTTGTCGTTGAGCTTCTGCCCCGCAAACAGCGTTTCAGGTCCTTTACCTGTCGGCGGGGGGGGAGCCAGGTCACCCAGCAGCATAGCAGGGTGTACACACATAAGAGTTCATATGGGCGACGGTGGAGAAAACCTGCATGTTTGCGGAACACACACGCCTGCACGTACATGCACACTGCAAAGTCACTCATTCTCACAACATACTGGAAATAAAAAGGAATCATACATTTGCTCTGACAGACTGTAACAAAGAGTGCCTCCTCTATTTTAAGAGTTTCAGCAGGATGTCATCGAAGACAGTATAAATGACTTGTAACCGACGGAGTGAGCGAATCAAATTGGACAGCCAAAGACGGCTGGCAACGCTGTGTTTTGCGAACATTACAGGAAGTTGATGTTTGCTCCCGCAGCGTATTTGATGTCTCCATTCAGCATGTACGGGACTCTCTAACGGGGCCCTCTAAGAGGGAGAGTCAATGAGCGAGACCAGACGGCTTAAACGCTCATCCCCGAGCCTCTCTGCTCCCCAACGCCCCTTCTCCACTCCGCTTCTCCCAATTCCCCTCTCCTCTGCTCGCCTCCACCGCCGAACGAGACACAGTTTCATGCAACAGCATATGGTGTTGCAGCAATGCTTATGAGAGCCATATTTACATAAGCGTCTTTTCAGAGTGGGGATCTGGCTATTTATATCCTGCCAATGACAGAGCCTTAGTACACCAACATTTGAAGGAATTGTCGGAGTGAGTGAGTAACAGAGCGGGGGGAAAAAAGTGCAGATTTTGACGAAGGCAGCAAAAATGAATCCCTCTTTCAAAGTGACGACTAGATGCGATTCAAGTGACGGTGATGGCTGTCGGCTCACTAATAGCTGTGCCACGATGTGTTTACAGAGTCAAAATAGAGCAAATCCTTCATGGGGAAAAAACAAAAACAAAAAACAGAGTCAGGTCATGTGACAATAAAAGGGGACAGGGAAAGCTGCAACAAAGGCCTGACGGTGGTAAGCACGGGGTGCCGGGGCACCAAGGTGAACGTAATAGTGATCAGAGGGGAGAAGAAGGGACCTGTAAACAACATTATGATGAAGGGAGACTTCAACCTCGTTGCCGGTAGGGTGAACTGAAATTAGCAGCGCGCCGGAGGAGACCAGTCACTTCCATTAAGCCACCTACTGTACCCAATAAGCTCCTGGGCAACTCTGGAGTGGAGCAAGGGCCGGTAAATAAAGAACCCATGACATGAAAAGACATTGGTTTTTTAATGCCATTAGCGCTGATGATTTATTTATTGGAGCTCTAAAATTAGAAATCCCTCCACGCTTCCAGGACCAGTGGCTGTTTGGCTAGCTGGTTGACTGTAGTATAGGTGCTCCAGTGGATGATGAAGTACAGCCTGGCAAAATACGATTGTCCCCCTCCCGGTTGTGGGTGAAATGATTTAGTTTAGACGAAAAAAGGTTCCATCAATTGATGGCCCCCGCCTGGCACGCACACATGGCCGACTGGAGAATTGTTTTCCCATTTACTGCTGTTGCCTTTTTTCATGGGCTTTTTGTCTTCAGCCACATGAAATTGGATAGAGAGACTTTTAATCACACCATGTGTGAAGTAAATATAAAGGAAAGGGCTGCTATATTGCGGCAGAAAGGCAGAGCAAGAATGGATGAAAGTTGCGGGCCGAGTTAAATGTTAAATGTGATACAAAGATAGAAGGGAGGATAGGGGAGGAAATTTGAGAAAGGACAAAGATGAAAAAAACAACTTAAAACAAAGAAGAAGCTAGAAAAAAATTGTGAGCTAGATGAACCTGAGAGTTGGCTGGTTGATGTACGATTATACCAGCTTAGGAAAGTCCGGTACAGTGTAAATGAATGGGACATGCCACCCTGTGGGGTCAGGTTCATGTACTATTTATCTGACTTGGCTGGGAGAGCAAGGGCTACTGCTGCACATATGCCAAGGTTCATTTGGCCACAATAGCAGTAACAGTGTGAAAGATATATATATGCTGCACAGATGAGGCACATGAAGCTAGAAAGGGCTTTCGGGCAGAGGGTGGGAAAAGAGCGATGTGGGACCTATTAGGTTCTAGGGCCAAGCTGTGATGCACAATAACAACACCACTTGAGGAAAAGCACGGCAAGTCTAGGATCTTCGCCTATCGGCATGCTGGAGGCTGGGCGGCAAAAACAGCACTCTGAGATCATAAATATCACGCCGAAAACTTGGCATCAAATTCCTGCATTAGCTTGGAGCACGTGCGCACAGATCATAATAGCATGAGCCCTTAATTGCAAACAACAAGAGCCGAGCCACCTGTCCCTGGCCGTGGCTGAGAGGGAGGCATATTGCTGACAGTGGAGCGTCACTCTCGTGCCCAGGTAACACAGCAAACAAGGAAGCTGAGAGCTAGCAGTCCAGAGTTAAATGAGCCGCTAAGCCCTTAATGCTGCCACTGGCAGACGTAAGTGCTCACTGCTGGAGAAACAAAGGAGGACAACGTTCTCATTAATGAAAGAGCTGGCCATTATTAAAATGCAATTAATTTCCATCGCGCTTGCCGGTGCCCTCTCGCTTTGTCTCCCAGATCACTGTACACAAAAGCATGCTTCCGCTCTTCTCTTCATCTCCCCCTCCCTTTTGTTCCCATCCTCGCTCATTCTTTCACATCTCCTCGCGCCGTCTCGACGTGTCACACGCGAGCTGAAGGGATGTCAGCGAGATTTCTTATCTCGTGTAAAAATAGCCGATGCAGGCCTTGCAGATTACTCTCATTGACCGTGTGGGAGCAGCACAAACGAGAGGTGTGATGTTTGCAGGCTGTTAAATAATTACCAGCAGTCGTCCATCATCCATCTGTCGCTGTGTTCTCTCTGTAAACAACCTTGATTAATGCAATCGGATCAATGGAACACAAGCCGTCAGCCAATGTCTGCAGGTTGTCGCCATCAGTCACTATTCGGGGTGTGTGGTAGCTGCTGCAGCACTGAGCACAGATGCGTAACCAGTATATTGTATATAAATGCGAATCAAAACCGCTTGAGGTAATGATGACGACGTCCCCATCTTGACAATGTAAGATAAATGTTTGATTGTACAGTAAGTGGCACAGAGATCCAGGTAGATTGTGACTGAAGGCCCACCCATGATAAGAATGGATGCGCTTACAGTGCTGTAAGGTGCTTTAGATAGAAGCCTGTGAAATGAACTCTCTATTTTGTGTCATTGCTCATCACATGCACCTACAACAAAGACTAAAACCAGTAAACCAATACTATAAGACACACATTCAATTCCAGGCCTTTTGTATTCTGTATGTGGGCAACAGGAGCATTGCATGGTCCAGCTAACATTCCCCCATCACTCTGAATCAACCCCCACCAATGCTGGCGACTCAGCCCGCCCAGCGAGCTTTCCTGACATGGCTGGGACTCTAAGTGAGCCGAAGTCTGAGGCTGGCCGGAGGGCTCGTAGCCGGCCACAGAGAACTCAGAAGCAATCACTGCTAGCCGAAGTGCCGGCCGAGACGACAGCGCCGCAGCGTGATAGGGCCACCGGCAGTCGTTGGCAATAGCATTACTCGCGTGGCGCAGTGATGGCAGGCTAGAGAACCAGTTGCGCAGTCGGGGGATGGAGGCATGCCAGCAAAGCCAACGGTTCACCAGGGTTGCTCAAGCATATGCAGTTGGAGGGTCTGAATTATAGGGGTCAGGGGCAAGTGTGTGTCAGCAAGTCAAAGGGTCAGAGCTCGCCAGGAGGGACGGAGTAAGATGATGTGTCTGGGCCAACGAGACGGTTTATACCATGCTCCACTGCATCGCGCTGGCAGCGGGCTCTGAGGAGTTGAGGAAAATGTTTGACTCATCATAGAGGTGTTTTCAAATCAGACATACCTTCGTATTTAGACGAAAAAGTGATCGTAGCGTTTCAAAGTCTCCGATCAGCCATCAGAGACCAAAATAAATGTAACGCTGAGCAGAAAGAAGCGCTGTATTGTCGCACACCGTCTCTACGCTGTGCCCTGAATATGCCATTTTGCCTTTTCTTCACTTCGACACTGACTCAACTAAACAGAGCAACCTGAGCTACTCTGTTAGTGTTAGTTCCAAAACTATCGTGGATTCCCTTTCACAACCGGCGCGTCTGCTCCTTTACGAGGTATGACAGAACCTGCCATCTTTAAGTATAGCCGCGGTTGCCTGTTGAGGCTGCCTGATTCAAATTCCCTGAGAGAGAACATAATTATGAGCAGCTCGCACTGAGGTCAGGAGTCTCTGCGAGCCGAGCACATGCATGCATGCACACACACTCACGCTGAGGAAGAGAAAAATGTAGCTGTGGAATGCAGTCCAATTAAAATGGCCTCAAAACAAATCTATGCTCCTCTCCTCTCTCATTTTCGGCTCAGCAGCCCCACTCCGAGGAAAAGGGGGAGGATGCCAAAACTGAGCATTGCTGAAGAAGAGAGGGCAAGAGAGAGAGAGGGAGAGGAGAAGGAGAAAGTATCCTGCATCTAACGAGTCCGTCCATAAAATGTGCTCTTATAAAGACAGACAGATGCTGTACTCAAAGTGGAGATATGTGTATGTGTGTATGGAACATCTTACAGCCAGGTGACAGACCTCAGGCAGACCCCCTGCTATGCACCCATGCATTATACTGTAAACACATGACAATAGTGCACACACACACACACACACACACACACAGCTTCGACATAGGCATAAGGAAGATAAAAATTGTGCCGTCAGCTATGAATGGTGGAGGTAATTTTATGGTGTAGTAAGTAAGAGCAATGTGGTTTTTGAATCGGTCCTGGAATCAGAATAGACAGAATGGAAACTTCCAAGAGCATCGGGGTAATATACTGCTGTGCACCGAAGATGGCTGCCATTGAATGTTTGATAATGGAATTATGTTATGGGAACATCTCCCTACTCCCTACTAGATTGAAAAAAGAATCCATAAGGCCACAAGTAACCAATAACCACTTTGTTGACCATGGAGCACCTCCAGGATTTGACTCTTGACTTTGAACTTTCAATTTTCATGGTCACAGATAGATAATTCATTGTAACTTTCTACTTTTAAATGTGTGGCCACAGCATACCTTTGGCTGTGTGGTCTTGATGTTAAAGTGAAAATCTGTAAATTTGTCTTTTTTTTTTTGGTGCTCATTGTTGTAATGTTTTGGCACTACACTACACCCAGAGATCACCTGTCAATCAAACAATGTGTCCAGTACTGTGATGTCTTTCTCCTTGGATTTCCTGTT
Source organism: Monocentris japonica (assembly GCA_900323365.1). NCBI lineage: Eukaryota > Metazoa > Chordata > Actinopteri > Trachichthyiformes > Monocentridae > Monocentris > Monocentris japonica. Next base: position 10,948 of record OOFE01014278.1, on the reverse strand, counting down.
TCTGAAGTTTGGGTTTCTGTAGGTGACGCTCTTTTCTTTGGAGCCATGGTGGCTATCACTGCTCATGCTACCTCATTTTATTTTCATTCCAAATAAGCGCATGCTGCCACTGCCGGAAACATAGAACGCAACACTTCCTGCATGCCAGAGAAAAGACCGGGGGCTGTATTTTTGTGAATCAATGGCACACGGCGTGAGCTCGCAGGACGTGTCAACTGATTTTAGGCCAATTTGTGGCCAGGCGCACCTGTGGTGCAGTTGGAAATGAGGTTGGATAAGAAGGAAAACATTATCAGTTGTTATGGTCAGCCCATGACCAGTCAAATCACCTCTTTTCTTTCCCTTTAAGAGCAGTGCGCTTGTGCCGCTGATGGCACAACAAAGAAGAGAAAGAAGAAGAGCAATACGGCTCCATCGAGCACTTCTCTGGTTCTCAGAATAACGTGCACAGAACACATACACTCTGAGGTCATGGCAAGTGCAAATATGGAAGCCACTTCATCACTACTTAGCCGCCACCATGGGACCAGGTGCCAGGAACTAACCTGTCAAATGTGAAAGCAGGACATGCTGTGCTCTATAGACATATCACTCTTTCTCACACACATGCTACCCTGCTTGCCTGCTGTGCAGACAGACCAGTGTTCCTAACTGGACCATTGGGTGTGTGTGAGAAAGAGAGGGAGATAGAAAAAGAGAGTGGGAGGTGCTGTTCAAATTTTAATTCAGGTCTTAGGTATAGCATCCCTGCAAGACGGGGGGCAGAGAGAAAGAAAGGTAAACAGAGAGAGAGAGAGAGAGTGTGTGTGTGTGTGTGTGTGTTAGAGAAAGGTCGAGAGATAAAGCGAGAATTGCACCATCAGCAATGCTGTTTCCCCATGCTACAAACTGGCACGGGAGCTTACACTCCACAGGGTGGCTCGCTGGTGTGTGTGTGTGGGTGAGCGAGCGATCTAGCTCAGGTGATCTTGAGGACGATGTCTATGCGCATGGGTGTGTTTTGAGTGTGTGTGTGCTCCAAATACATGTATTTTGTAGTTATTAGGAGGACGCATTGAATGCAATCAGCTTAGACGACGTACTGAATACAAATATCGTTCTATTTATTTATTTTTCATTTAGGTTTGAGCATGGTAATCTATGTGTGTGTGTGTGTGTGTGTGTGTATGTAGCAGTTTGCGTGCCAACCCTATGCCCCCTCTCTCCTCTGCCATCTGCGCTCCTGGCATGGCCCCTTAGTGTCGGTAATGAAGAGGAACGCCGCCACTCTTCCCCGCCTCTTTTTCTCTCTTTCTGTCACCTCCCTTGTCTCCCTCTCTAACCATCCTTTCCTCCTTCATCACGCTCTCTTTAGCCTCATGTGGCCCTGCTGCACCTCATTGTGCTGCACACACACACACGCACACACACACACAAACAAACAACTGATCTGTTCCAGGTATCTATTCTTTTGAAACACCATCCCAAACACTCTCTCTCCTCTGAATCCGCTTGACTTGGCATCGATTTTTTTTTTTTTTTTTTTTTTAACAGAGCCTCGCAGCATGTTGCCTCTTAAGTTCAAACGGCTGAACACTCTCCTCCCACCCAAATGAACAAATCCTATAAATACTGCACATCTCATTGCTGCGATGAAAGGGACCCCTGAAGTGTTCTGAAACACACACTGATGCCCCGTAGCCCAATCCAAGACCACACAAATATTTATACTCACACACATACACACCCAACCGTAACCCTACCCCACCCATATACATCTCTACCTCATGATGTAGTGCTAAACAAAAAGGTGGGTGAACTATGACCTCTAGCTGGTGACCATCATAAGGCAAACAAACAATGACATGCATTTTAGATGCTACAATGTTGAATGTTTTTAGATTGTTAGTAGTGGTAGATACAGTGGTATTTAAAGGTTTTATATGGATGTGCCACTTGACAAGTATATAAGGCCATCAGTATATAAATCCAGAATGCATTCTTGTGGACTTGAATGGTCACGATATCCCCCCTTCTTTGTTATTGACCCATAAACAAAACTGAACTACGCTTTCAGAAAAACATTAATTCCTGCTTTATTTCCCATAAACGTCATCGGTTTGATAGCACTCACTATGATCTGTACTATGAATTCACATGATAAAGATTTATGTCAGCCTTAAACTGCATTCTGCAACTAAAAAAGGTGGGTGTGTTTACCCTCCGATACATACCGAACAAACAAACAAACAAACAACACACTCTATCACACCCTTTTATACGCACTGTACCATTTTGAGGGCAGCATTTCATGAGATTTTTGGACCGCAGTCATGCCCCGACAAGCCCCGAGTCCGATGCCCTCTCCTTACGCCTGCCTCCGTGCCCACTCGAGCTCGAGCTTGCCAATCTCATGGGGGCTTTCCCTCGTGCCAGCCTGGCCTGGACCAGATGGCCTGGTTCAGCATGGCATCACACCAGCCGACACAATGGCACGTCAAAAAGGCGGCCACGGGCCTGGGCATGGCGAGCGCGGCCATTACTGTACCGCCATATGGGAATCATGTGGGTAGAGATCACCTTGGAATGGCAGATATAGTGGGATGCATGATCTACCCGCAAACGAGAATAAATAGATGTAAACACCAGTGCACGCATGTGCAAGTCTGAAAGCACGTGCACACACCAACACACACACCACCCATTCTATTCACCAGATGGTCTTCAAGGCAGCACACACTTACTGTACATGCTACATGCAATGTGCACACAAACACATACACATGCTATGTGCTGCATACGCTTGCTGCATCCACCAGCTCACACTCACACACACACACACACACCCTCCCCTCTGTCCTCTGTCAGACGGTGATGATGGCCTCTGTTAGGGAGGTTAATGGCTGTTTGCTCCTCTCAACCTTCACACTTGATTACTCCAGTCCACTAGGTGTCTGGACGGCGGGGCCACAGCTCTGGCACACCGAGGCCCTGGCCGCGACCGCTCCGCTATGCTAACTGCGTCCATTAGAAAGATGCCTGTCACAGCAGAGAGGCATCCTCAATGTTCTTTGTAATACATATACATCCGTTTGGCTAGATTTCCAATACTATCTGGAGACCAGAACAGGATCAGTTATGGTTCTTTCACTGAGCTGACGATGTTTTCCAATGGAAAGAGGTCTGGGATAGATTTTACCCACAGTGACAGAACTTATTCCCCTGACCAGTCGGCCCACCACCTAGCATACACTCGCACTTTCTTGAATTGAATTTAGAGAGGTGGGGTTATGTAACTGATACCTTATTCAGAGACCGAGGGGTGCCATTTCATCGTTCATGACCAGTAACTGTGTTAACTACCCCCATTGGCTTTCAGATCGGGAAGTGTCTTGGTTAAAAGTAAGCCAAGCAGAGCCACATGGGAGAATACTGTCGTGTACAGTGTGTGTTTGTAAGCTTGCATGCCTTTGTGCATGTCCCTTGCCTACACTACTCTACAGGCAACATTGCAACATCATTTACAAAAGATGCTAGATGCTATTACTTTTTCTGCTGTTGTGTGACGTGGTTTCTGAGAAGGCTGGGGATTCTTCGATGGAGGCAAATGACCCACATGGACATGTCATTTGTCTGTAAACGGCAAGGCCAATAGAAGGAATAGTTGCGTAAGCCTGTGAGACTGCAGAAATTAATATGGGTTCTGTGGCTCGAGACAGGATCGGCTTTGCTCTTCAGAGTTATCAGTATTAGACCTCCTTTGACGCTAATGGCATTCGGCTCCTATCTTAAGATATCATATTTTCTATCTCGAAGGAGCACGCGCCTATCGCTGCTGATCTAATGAAAAGCTGTGTGTGTGTGTGTACGTGCATGTGCATGTGTGCTGTCTAAATGGCAGCCGCCTGCTAGCAGCGAGCATGGCAAGATGGAGATGAAAGATGTTGAGCAGATAGCGCAGAAAAAAACACAAGGAGACAACTACATCAAGATCCTCCTCTCTCCATCTAGGCTCTCTTTACCCCCTTCATCCTCCTCCTCATCTCTCTCGTCGTTGCTCCCCTGGTTATCTTCCCTGTCCTCTTTCAGCTTTGCACCTTCCTTTCCACCCCCACCAACACTTCCCCTCTTCCCATCCTTCTCCACATCACTCTGCCTTTATCCCCCAAGCTCTCTGCTCCCCTCTATGTACCGTAGCTAACCTGGGCCTGCTCTGTATTTTCGTACGAAGAACAGAGGTATCTCTTGGGGTGCGTGTGTATAAGCGCGTACGTGTAGGGGGGGCTAGGAAAGCTAACAGTCAGTTGAGGACACTGTCGCATCCTGCCACAACAGCACAACAGCCCCCCCACGGCCACAGCCAAAACAGTGCCTGAATGCTGCCGCATCAGAAACGGGGACAAGAGAGAGGGGAGCTGGGGGAGTGTGTGTGTGTGTGTGTGTGTGTGGTGGTTGTGGGGGAGTGGAGAGGAATAGGAAGAAGAGAGAGGAGCAGCAAACAGATTATGACCCCCAGCCATGATTATCTATGCCCGGCGCGCTGACCCCCCCCTGTGCCAATTACAGAGATAAGGCAGCCTGTGTGTATGTGTGAGTGTGTGTGTGTGAGTGTGTCTACTTCCCTTTCTCTGAAGCTGAATGTGTGTGTGTGTACGCATGCACGTACACGCACACATTTGTATTCGCTGCCAGCGATCGGGGGCTGCATGCTTTCTCTTCCCCACTGTTCTTGCCCCTCTGTAGGGGTGGTGGTGGTTTAGCATCCGTGACAAGATAACCGCCGTCGATATCACCTAGAATTGCAGATGGCCACCACAGGGACACATATTCGACTCGGGAAGGTGTCGAGAAGGCAGCAGATTGATTTTGAGAAGCAGGAAATGAACCACACATTTCACCCACCCTCTCCAGACATTTGGAGCTGTGCCCCCTGCAACTGCCATCTTCACCTTCCCAACTTGTGTTTGCTTTTAACCCATCGCACGCCTTACACCTTACTCAGATCTCCTTCTCTCTTCCCCATTTCTTAATTCCCCTTCCTACCCCTTCCTCGCATCTCTCTCCCTCACATTTCAGGAAAAGGGAATTGCTGGTTTATGATTTGGACTGCATTTCCCAGCATGCTGGTGGAGGAGGGTATGGTCCCACGGGATAGCCATCAGTCCTGTGAGGGAGTATGGGTCCAGACAGCTCCAGGCTGTTGCCGGTTCCCTCATTAGAGTCTCTGTAATAAGACCACATCTAACCTGTCACCGCGGCCACGTAGGGCTGAGGGGAAGCAGGCTGATCATGAAGTGAGGCTACGGCGGCGAGGCAGCCGCGTCCCCGTTCGACACAAAGGTCCCGTCCTCTATGCACTCGTGGAAATCTGAGCGATTGAGACAGGCGAGCTTAGTGCGTTGAGGCAATTCTGTGAAGAAGAGATGCAAGGGGAGCTCACAATCCCATATGGAAAGCCTTTTGCGCTGGTGATCAGGCAACTCATTTCATCGGCCGTATGCAGAATAAAAATGGAGAAGTTTTGTTTTTGTTTTTTTCATTTGTGATTCCTTTGGCATCACCTGTTTTTGCATTTCCGGTCAGTGCAATGGGCACAGATGTAGTTTATCCTATTTTGAGGCAATTCTGTACTGTCTGTTGCAGTGCTCTTATATATATATATATATAGTATAGAGTTATATATATTTAACTCTTATAGTACAGGACAATTATTCTTTAAACCAGCATCACAGCAGAACCCTTTTTAGTGCTACAAACAACCCTTTAAGAAAGAGGGTCCGCTGGGTTATTATGGTTCTGTGTAAAACCACTATCCTAACCAAAGAATCCTCCTCTTTCTGTGTGCACTGTAGTAAGGTTACTACTGCACTGGTTTGGCCATGCCAGTTCCCAACGATAGTGCACAGGAGATAGATTATAAGAGTGTTTGGATGGGAATGCTAAATGTCCACAGTCCAAATCTCCACAGTACGCTTACAGTACACACTAGAATTAAAACACGAAAAACAACAGCGTGTGATCTATTTTAACCAGTCATTCACCTCCTTAGATCGAAGCCAGTGCACAAGTAGACACTTGAAGATCAGAGTGGACAGTTCGTATAAGACAAAGAGACAGGGAGGCAATCTCCTCTGCCCGGTCAGGTCTAGTGGGAAGATTGCCTCTGGTGCCTTAGGGGAGAAGGAGGAGACAGGAGCGAGAGAGAAGGAGAAGTAAATAGAGGGAGAAAAACTACAGGGCACAGTGCCATCCTTGCTAGGTATTCTTCTTTCACTCAGCCCCCACCTCCCTTGATTCCTTGATTTTTCTCAATTTCTCCCATTTTCTTGCCACTCGTTTTGTCTGTCAGTGGTTGTCAACATCCAGACAGATAAAGGGGCTTTGACAGAGAAACAGTCCCGGAAATGTCTGGCCTGGCGAGCTTTGAATCGGAGTGGAGTTTAAAAGTTTAAAAATAGCTAAATAAATAAGATAAAGCTAAGCTCTCTAAGGTCAATGGTTTTTCCACAACATTGCATGGACCATCACCTTCCCAGTATGCCCTTTAACTGGAGTAGTGCCCTTTCATTTGTGGGTACTTGGCAATAACATCTCTTGTGCTCATTTGTGCAGTTCTCAAAAAAAAAAAAAAAAAAAAACTTTTTGG
>OOFE01014269.1:6269-18191 GCA_900323365.1 Monocentris japonica | reverse complement strand
GCCCCCCCCCCCACTCTGTCTTCTTCTCTTTGTACATTTATAGGGAGGTGTAATAGAACAAAAGGAAAATGGGTTATGAAAATAGACACACCTGGCAGAGCCTAAACAATGGGCCAGCTGGTTCTTCGTGGAAGTAATGATCCTCTTCTCGCAGACATGATCGGGTCCTCCGAGTTACTGCTCCAATAAAAGTACGGCTAAGATTTAAAAGGAGAACTCTATAACAGAACCCCGCGTCAAAGAGGCACCTGCTCTCACGGAGGTTAACGTCAGGTTCAGGGCACACACTTCACTGGGTCGAGTTAAATAGAGGTGTAAAAAAATGAAATAACGTTCTTTTTTTTTTTTTTTAACAATCCTTGAAAAAAGTCTACATTTTTGAACGATATTAACCATTTGAGGATTTCAACATTTCATTCAAAGTATTTTCCAAAATTCTATTATTATACAGTGTGAATCCTCCTGGAGCACTTTTCCCCATTCTGCAATGGCGTATAAATTTTACGTTCTTCCATGCGCGGAGGCACACTGCAAAGTATATTGACATACGTTGAAAGTTTGTAGGCTTAAGCATTCACAGAAAAATATGGCGTGCATAATTAGGTGATGTTTCCATTTTTTAACTGCTGGGACAACACTGTCAGAGAGGCTTGCAGCAGCTCACTTCAATAACGGTGTGTCTGCGCATTGTTCTTTTGAAAAGTTTGTCACAGTGACAGCGTCACCGGGTTTTTTGACATCGCCTGTCATGCTGAAGATCTCTGCTGCCTCTGTTGCTGTCACTCCTTATCAGCACTCATTTCTTAAGTTTATGCCTGCAAATATTCCAAAACCGTATTACCATACCCACCGCTGCCAGGGGGGCAGAAATGAAAGGAGGCAATAATCTCTCTCTTTCTTTATCTGCAAGCTATCCTTCAGCAAAGTACTCAATGCTAGGAATTTTCAGCAGAGGCTTATATGAGTGAGAAGGATATTAATGTTTTGATTGTCATCTTTTTTTTTTTCCAATATGAACCAGCTTGTGTTCTCTATGGCAAACACTCTAAAGTTATTCTTTTAATACTCCTCTAAATTATTCTATTTTACCTGGGGTTAAATGGCAATGTCACAAAAGAGCGTGTATAAAATTATTAAATGCAGCGCACAATAGTTTGGGGAGTGCGGGGGCGGCTTACATGCACATTTAATTGCATTACAAGACAAACACTTAGCACCATAATGCAGAATCACAGCAGTACAATTTCACAGTGCTTCCACACAAAAACACGCTGCCTGGCATGCATTTTGGCATATCCATCACAATACCCCTATCTGCAAGGTGCAGGGTAACCTGATTTAAGGGCAACTTATTGGATTTGTGGGAGGGACTGAGAGGGGTGGAAGGGAGAAAAGAAAAACAAAAGGGAAGGATTAATCACGATGCAGCGCTATGACAGTGCCTACAAAGGCGGCCATGAAACAGTTGCTTGACGAGAGAATGATTGCAGGATCTGCAAGTAACTGGCTGCCACCGGCGATGTTCTTCCTCCAACTCAACTTGTCAGGTGTAATCATTTTGTTCAGCTTAATGTTTTATGCAAATGCACTTGGGGAGAGTTTTGTCAGGGGGCTGGTTGTTTTTTTTCTTCCTCTGTTGTGTGATGTATATGTGGGTATGTATTGTGGTTACAGTATGTGTGTGTATGATGTGGTGTATGTGTGTATGGGGGGGGGTGGGCTTCTGTATTTGGCGGTGTGTGTGTGTGTGTGTGTGTGGTATTGTTTTTTAAGCACTCTGAAAATATTTGCATTCCTCTGAACATTGCCTGCGTTGCCCTGATTATTTCCTGTGTGCATCAGGGTTTTCTCTCATGGAGATCACACGGCTCAAGTCACATCACACGCTGCCTGGAGAGCTGGGGGCCAGCGCTCACTAGAGCCTGCCTGCTCCACTCTGCACTCTCGCAACAGAGAGGAAAGGATAAAAGAAACAATGAGGGGAAGAGGAGGAAAAGAAGAGGAGAGGAGAGGAAGGTTGTGGCTCAAAAGAGGTCCTGTATGTTAAGTCCTTTTCCCTCACTGCAGATGAAAGTTGATTTCCCACAATGCATTGACACAAAATTGAACGTATTGGCATGTTCTCATTATGACATATAGAGGCACGTGACCCATTTGTATGTTTCGGACTTTGATTGAATCCAATGCAGACCGTCAAGGTGACCAGGAAAACTGCAACAATCATCCCATTTGTCTGTGCAATCAATGTGTCAATATGAGTTGGTTTTCCAATTCAGTCACCGATAATGTGTATACCAGGTTTTTCTATTTATAGTGATCGCTATGACAACTATAATATATTCTCGCAGTTTTTAACCGATAACAGGTCGAAGGTCTCAAAGATTTCACCAATGGCAGTGAATCAGATATGCCCAGACAAGACCAAGCAGATGCAAACATCCAGCCGTGCAAACTCCCTCTAATCAAAAATAGTTTCGTCCATAAATATCCAAGGTAATCATCTCTAAAAGCCAGCGGAGGGAGAAGAAATGCATTGGCATGGACCAAACTTAACACGGCCCTCAGGTCCTCTTTATGAACTCGCGCCTTTTTGTACTTTTATTGAGCTATATCATTTTTTATGGTTCATCATCATCATCAGAGGATCTCATGTGAGAATCAAAGTCTAATGTCAGTGTTGAGGGAGGAAAGCAGTCAGGCTGAATGGAGTCTTAGCCCGGGGTTTCATTTTCAATCGCCCTTTTTTCCCCCACACGTGCCTTAATTCGCTGCCAGATGCAATAAAAAGGATGTAGCCTGTGGAAAGCGGGGTGGCTGTCTTATCTACATGATGATATTCACTGCCTTTCCTTTTTTATCACCTTTAAAACTCCTTCACACTTTTACACAGCCGCCTACAGAGCAGGTTCACTCTTCCTCACTGTCCTATTTCAGTCAAAGCCAGAAGAGACAGAGTGAAATTCACCCACACCTTTAAACACTTCAGTGCTTTGAATGAGATTTGACAAATTGGAGGAGTTACTCTCATTTGTAATTCCCCACAGAATATATACTTTCACTGTATAAGTTTAGGCTACATCTTCATCGTCGTCTTGCATTTAAACTTACTGTTTCAGATGGGAAGTCAATGTTGATGAATCGTGACTTCGAAAAAAAAAAGAAAGAGGAAAACCGCGGTATGCCCTTTAACCCCAGGTTCTATGGTGCATCTCCCATGTGCATACAAGTCATGGTGAAAATATTTGAGGATCCCGTTTAAACTGACATGACCTATGGAGAGGAAATAATAGCACAGGGAGAGTGTGAGCAAGAAAGAGACAGAGAGAGAGACAGACACACAGAGAGAGAGAAGCTTGTTCTACTTTAAGTTTAACTCTTCCCTGCTCAGTTCCAGAGACACGGTTTGTTTTAGCAGACGATCACACTTAAAGGGGCATGCATCTCAATTTAACAGTGAACATTATTCCTGTGTCCTATGTCTGTACAGTACAATGAATATCTGTAAATGTGAACAACCCTATCCCAAAACCAAAAACCAGAGAACTGACTCTTGAACCTGTGATCTCATCCAGATGCAAGATGACCCCACAGACATTACATTGGAAAAGATGGTAAAGGTGACTATAGCAGCAGAGAGGAGTATTTTCAGGAGATAAGGGCATATTTCCTACTTCAGTACTGATAACGTTAACAGAATAAAGCTCATTTGGGGTATAAAGTTCTCCCATCCATTGTCCACGAAGCAACTCTAAATTTTATACATTCCCATTTAAAGTTTTCAAACATTGCAATGCAACGCTGCTCACAAAACACAATCCATTACATTACATCATATATTAATCATCCCAATAAATACACAGTGCCGTGTAACTGAGATTAACTTCGTCAGTGACGCAGAAATTATGATTGTATCAAGCTATTAAGTATTTAACATCACATTTTGATTATTACTCATTGGAGTCAAAAGCTACTGTGACTCTGAACATGGGTGGAGCCAGAGGTATACACTGCTCTGTTTCTCATCAGAGTTAGCGCTTACACGAGGGTTGTTATGGAGGAAAGGCCACCTAGCAACCGCAGATGGTCGCCACGTGCCGTCTGTCCATCCATTCATCTTGTCAGCATGGTTCAGTGGGAGGGTTATTCAGGGACTGGACTCAAGGAAAACACTGTACCAGAGGAAATGACACTCAACATCACATGTAATGAATGTCTTCTTCTTCTCTGTACTGTTCGCTGTATCTGTGATTGAGCTGCATGTTTCTTGAAATTACATAGTAGAAATTCCACAGGGCAATAAGTGAGATAATTGTAAACTACTAAAGTAAGAGAACCATGCAGTTGTTGTTTCTTTCATTCTAACACTGGGATGCAGGGGTACAGGGCATTACTGCATGCGGGAGAATCATCCTGAGGCCACACACACACACACACACACACACAGTCCTTGCTCTGCCATGCTGGTGTGTACAAGGGTTAATATTCATTCTTTTTGCCGGGTGGTTCTGATGTCCCTCCACCCATAAGTAAGCAATGAATAAACTGTAGCTTCCAATAAACAATGGATGGCGTGCAAAGTGGTTTTGAAATATGGTAATAATGGTGTGCGTATGAGGGTATGTGCGTGTGCACGTGTTTGTGTGTATTGAACATCGGTTGGGCCACTAAACCAGACCACAGAGGACAAGCAATGTTGCAAATGACAACAAAGGACTTCAATACCATGGTACAGGCAACAATAAAATGGCATCCGTGGGTGCAATTACAGAATTACTAGAGTGGTGTACCGGCTCTTTTCTCATTACAATATTACCTCTGGCTCCCAACAGCAAGTTGAACCCCATTAAGATGACCTTCACTCGCACACTGCTCATTAAAGAACGCTGAAATGCTCTTTTTCATCTGTGGCCGTAATGAGGGGACCACTGTACATACCAATATGGAATCTTATCAAGAAGGGCCCACGCTGCAATTATGAAGACCTTTTGAAAAGTTCACTTCTATTATGCCCCTCTACCACTGGTAATGACATTGTGGCCATGATCGCTCCTCCAGTAAGTTAATATCAAATATGAAACCAGATATTAACAGCCCCAGAGAGTTTGTGCATGCTGTGTGTGTGTGTGTCTACATGCGTGCACTTGTACAGTATAAGCATGCACATCCTTCAGTGGTAATCTATCCTGCCTTGCATTGTGTCTTTAATCTTTTGATATTACAAGCCATTCATCATTTCATCCTGACACCTTCATAAAATAAAACATACAGTAATTAATTTTGTTAGACGCAGGGAGAGGGAGAGGAGAGGGTGATGAGAAGATGAGGAGAGGATTATGGAGAGGGTGTTTGGGAGTCCAAGATTGAACATATGATATGTTATGTGCCAAATCCAGTAAAAAAAAAATATTTCCAAATTTCTGAAGTGTCAAATCAAAGGAAGAGCTGTTGAAATGAAGCCAATTGGATTTAACACTGACATGATCCCCTTACAGCATGCTCAATTATGAATCCTTAAAGACATCTGATTTCTCATTTATCTATATGACTGCACAAGATTCTAACGTGCCAGAAGGAACCACTAAAAACAAAATCAGAGCAGCGATAATATCCACCAAGTTATTATATGCTCCTCGATTGACTGCCCTCCCATATTGTACCACATGGATTCAATGATTTGCTATTCACCAGCTTTTAATGCATCTGGTACGTGGAAACTGTGGCACTCTGCATATCTACCTAAAGCAAAGACAGCATATCATGTCATATCAGGAAATATTACACAAGCGCACCAAAGCACCAAATCTACTGTAGCATTCACTCTGCTATGGTAGTAAAACTTAAAATGATAGCACCTTTTGTGGCTTGTGCTTCATTGTTTGGACTTTGGATTTTGTGAGTGTATAGGGAAATACCATCATCAGAATTCACACAAATTATATATATATATATTATATTATTTAATTATATTTTGACTAGAATATAGGAAAATTACAGTTAGTTTACTGTGTGTACAGTAGGTTTCAGGAGATCATTACTCCATCGTAACCCGTTTCTCACGGTTGAGGGCTACACAGCGGCCCGCTTCACACCTCTATGCTCTGAACCCTCTAATGTGCTGCAGACAGCCGAGATGGATGCTTACACTGTGGAAAGTATGAAATTAAAAGGGAGCATCTGATAAATTGACAGCAGGCACCACAGGATGGAGAAGCAGGAGATGGGATGATCAACCTGACGTGAGGGTGGAATGCTGGGCCACTGAGGAGAGGCTGATGGATATGTACTGTTCATACAACACATATCACTATGATAACAACCCAAATCCCCGGTAGGATTTGGGTAAGATGCAGGGTAAGATGTTTGGCTGTAAAGATATTGTTTACATGTACACTTTTTATATAGCTAGGTATTATTTAGAAACCAATAAAACTGATGTCCCCCATAACAACTGCTGAATTGCCTCAATGCTAATACAGTTTATACCTTTCTTGTTACTATACAGAGAGAAAACACTGAGAATGGATTCATACGTGAATGATATCTACAGATCATCAGAACAAATACATTTTCATATGAGAGATAACTTTTCCATGAAAGATAGAGAAGTTTTTCATTTCACTTTTCATATCAACCACTGCAGCTTTAGAAACTGTGGGGATTGCTAAAGGGGTCAAATGCTTCTAATCAAAATATCTTAAAGCCACACAAGCCTACCGGAAGTCAGAATACAAATCAGCTGGAGATAAAATGACCATTTTCCCTCAGAGAAGAAACTGTCTGAAATACTGCTGCAGAAATGCAGGTGGGAGAGACGGCTGGATATTGATCTCATGTTGATGTAATATTTTGAATTCAAATCTGTATTTCTAGAATATTTCTGAATTCCTTTTTCCATGATGTTGCCTACAGTATACACCATTCTCAAAGCTATAATTATGATGGTCCCCAAATAATGTATATGCATGGCAAAAATGCCAGCACCTGTTTAAGTTTAAGGGGCAACAACCGAGACATAACTGCAACTAATTGCCTGAATCTTCTAATTCTCAACACTAACTGGCTAAGAGGGAATGGCCTTTCCGACTATCGCTCCTGCACACTAGGCTTTTTCCCTCTCTCTCTTTGCTCTGGGGTCATTCTCCCCCAGCATACTGCCCGGCTCCTCACCCCGACACAGGTGTTTCCCATTGCCAGTCACAGTCCCTCTCGCCCCAACACCAACATTGTTTTAAGGCAAAGGACTCTGGGCTCCTTCCAGAGGCTTCTGACAGGCCGGCGGGCCCATGTTTATCTGTGTGCATAAAACTGCATGCATCGCACTGTCTACTCACTCGGCCTCTGGGGACAACACATGCTTTTGTCATCAGTTCATCTCTCTGAACAGAGGAAAAGAGAATCTGCGGAGCCTATAGCGATCAGGGGAAGGAGGACAGAGGACAAAAAACAGATTTCATGTTCTTGAGCAACAGCATCATCCACTGTATGCAGAAGTAACTTTCGTAATACTATGATTATTATTACTTTCAGTGTCTTTCATTGGGAGCTTGATGGAACAAGTGCAGTGCGATTAGGCCAACCGTTACCATACCTGAGTTAATGGAAGCAGCATGCATGCAGTCATCTTGATAATTTAATTTGAGTGTGCCCTGGGGTGGAGCAATCTTTATTTCATCAGCTCAAAGCAGTTTATTTCATTAAAACGTCTACTTGTCCATCAGTAACAACCTGTTCCTTTTGAGATAAGCTGGTGGAGTTCATCATAATTGCAAATGTTTGCACGTAATGTAAAGACCTTGTGGGGTCTAGTATTCTTTGAGATGAAAAAGGTTGTCATGCATACAAATCAGAACAAGTGACAGTAATTCCCACTAACATTTTCGATTAGTAGCAATTCATAAAGAAGTGTCAAGTTGCTTGGATCTGCGGGGCATCCTAATTTGGCCACGCAGCTTGTTTGGAGCCATCGCTTTTAACAACATCTTTTAATCATAGAGCTCTATGTGTTTCCTCTAAAAATGAACAAGTTGGAAAAAAATCAAAATAAAACTTTCTTGTATTTTCTTTTACGTGACTAACATGTAAGAAATGTCACTGGACCTTTCATTCAAATGGCAGTTAGGCATGAAAATCAGTTGCATCCTCCTCCGCCTTCACTCCTTATTCCAGTTTCTGACTTCTAGTCCTCCCCCACACACACATTCATAATATACACACACACACACCTCACCCGCTCGCACACACCTCACGGCATAGCGGCTGAAAAGGGACTAACTGACAAAGATTGCTGGGTAATTCAAGCCAACGTGATTGACTTTATGATCACTTTACAGCCGCAACTAGTCGTTATGTTTTCAAGCAATGCCAAAAGTTTCCAGCACAAAAGTGGCAGGGAACCAGGGATGAAGGGAACAAGAGGTAGAAAAGCCTACAACCGCCTTCCACTTCAGAACCCACCTCCCTCCCTTCCTCGCTCTTGCTCGCTCCCCCTGGCACTTTTAATGGCATGGAATTATGGGCCTGCGAGAGCAGCAACAACTGTCTAGGTTTAAAACATAATACGTTGACAGGAGTGACACGGCCATTTTCTCCTCCTCCATTAGCACTGAGACATGGCCACCCCCTCAGCTCTTAAAGAACCAGCCACAGTGGCAGGCCATAGTTGTCACACGTCACTTCCTCTGTCATTACCCGCTGACACTGATGGCTGCTACTCTCATACCGTACTGACAAATAGAAAAATAGAGGAAAAAATAAAATTAAATAATGGCAGGGGTTCTAAAAGTAGCCGTCTAAAAGTGGTCTCCCATTACTGTTACATTAATGCATGCTGATTTCTGGAGGGATTTGAACATTTGGAAACGTCAGTAACTTCAAAGTCTCCGACCAGATATAAAATTATAGATAAAAACAGTCCCGGGACAGGGCTACGCTTTCTCGGACTCATTCAATACCAACGGAGAGAGAAAACAGATGGTTGGTTATCTTGAATGCCATGAGGTCATTCTTCATGTCTGTCAAATGTTGTATGACTTCATAACTCAGCTATTGTTAGAACTTGTATTATCTCTCATTTCTTTTCCCGTGAAAGCCATTCTTTTCCCAACCAATCATTCAGTAGTGTAAAGTACAGCTTATGAGACCCGACACACATTTAGAACTAATCAGGAATAGAACTGTATAATATACAATAATATAGTACTGTTTATTATAGTAGATATGACCTATGATGATCTGATACTGAGACTGAGACTTTATCTGTAAGAAAAGATACAGAAGGCATCTGAAAACTAATCACTACTAAGGAAATTGCCTTTCAGACTGATCAGGTACTTCTCCCATGTAGTTTTATGCATTTATAGGTTTCCTATCAGGGCCTGGTCCTAAAAGACCGAGGGCTAGGCCAAGTCAGACAGATATACATTACTGCTCTTAAGCCATCAGGGACACTGGCCTCTGCTCTCATAAGTCCCTCAAATGTGTCGGCTGCACTCCCAGTAATATCATAAATGGTGCGTTGAAAAATTTCCCCCGTCACCGCAGGAACCCAGGCCCAATCCAAACCTTGTCTCATCCCTGGTGCGGTGGCAGACCAGAGCATAAAATCCATCCCACAGCGAAGGGCCTCAGCTTCTGAAACTGTAGCTATATCTGTCAGCTAAACACGTCGACCACATTCTGTGCTGTCCTTTCCTGTGGCCTAACTTTCTGGCCTATAACAAGAGACAGAGAGAGAGAGAGCGAGAGACAGAGGAGCGACAGAGAGAGTAGAGAGATCTATAATTCAAATAAACAGGAAGAGCATTATCATTCTTAGACCGCCTGAGGACCTCAGTGGAGAATGTTGGTTTGCTGAGAACATAAATAAACAAGGTCTCTACAGGCTTTGGAGAGAGGAGCAGGACCTCCTTGTTCGGTTGTCAGCAGCTTGTCCCAAGTTAATATGGATGTTATTGTTGTTGTAACAATATTCTCCCTTACATGCTGCGTTGTTAGCAGCATAGCAGTGCCAACGCCTTTGTTTGGCTAATGTCCTGTGGTGGCTTCTGATTGGTCTAAATGACCTGTGACACTTCATTAGCTCCTCAACTTGGCCTCTCTGCATCATATTATTAATGGGGACATTGAAAACAGCAGCCATATTAACCACCTCACACTTAATGGTGTTGGTTTTGATTAACGTCACCAACACTGAAATGACAGTGAGGTTAATGGGAACTTTGAACAGGACCCCTAATATGCAGTGCACACACATACACATACGATAAGCGTGCACACATGTGCATACGTACGTGTACACACACACACACACACACACATCTTTCCTATCTTGGATGATATCATCTTACCGGGGATTTGGGTGGTTATCATAGTGAGCATGAAAAATAAGACTGAGCTGCCCAGGAAGCCTCCACTGACTTGTCTATATGAAGCCTCATTAGGGACATTGATGGATGGGCTAGTGCCACCACCAAGCTCACCCAGAAAAGCTCTGGGTATTATTAGTGTTTGTGTGTTTATAAACTGACACTTAATTACAGGTGCAAAATCATACCACATGCATTAACGAGTTATGACCCATTGAACATAATGCAGTCTGGATATGGATATTTAAGAGAAAGAAGAAAGATCCTTCATTGGAATTACAGTACTGTGACCAAGAATCGGTCAGCGCTTGATGATTTAATACTCAAATGACAAAAGGGAAGAAATAAATAATGTTGGGATTTATAGAACCTTTTCACTAGTGTTTTACAGCAGGAAATATAAATTTTGAGTCAACCAAAATTAGTGCTTCCTGTTGGGAAAATAAATAAAATGTAGCCCTTTGAAAGTTAAAATACAGGAACTGGCAAGCCAGTAGCAGTCACTGTTTTATTTCCAATTGTGGGAGATCTGGACTTTCCTCTTGCCTCTTCACTGTACACATCCTTGTATCAGGTTTTAAAATAACTTGTAAAAAAATCTAAGCAAAATAGTGAAATTGTATCTTTTTCTGTCTGAAAATGAATCATGTTTTTTTTTGTTTTTTTTGACCAGTGGCCTTTGTAAAGGAAAATCTTCCCAGTGCAAAGCTACTATACCAGCGGTAAAAGAGCATAAATCATGGTGTTAGAAAAATGAAATGCAGCGTCATTTTGTTCCCCCATTCTAAGTTAGCCAACTATTCAGCTTGAGTCCAGATGCAAACTCTGGTACTCTCTTGTTTTCATGTTCAGCCAGCAAGTTTGAAAGAGAAAACCACCTAACAATGCTAACATGTAGGAAGCAGACCTTTAAATGTTTTTTTTCTCCATATGGTGAATATTTCCAATACCGTGTTTGATAAAACATTAATTTAATAATATCCATCTATATATATGAAAATGTAATTTCCAGTGGCATCACAATTGACTCAACTACAACAGCTGATCTGTATTTTACTGGTTACGTTTATCTCATACCAAACCCAGTTTTCTTCCTCTTCACACACTCTAGTTGTTTATTGGATTTATAGCTGATAGTTTACTTTTATACCAGAGGAGGTCATACGATATGATATTTTCTGTTTCCTAAAATGGCTTCAACCAAGGGCCCAGACATATAAAACATACTCCTGACAGCGATACATTTCACGTGATGACACTACTCTGAAACAATCTCGATATTACCTTTCCCTGTCATAAACAAAACCTGACCACAGTTCTGTTAGCTGGTGTGCATGTGTGTGTGTGTGTGTGTGTGCACGATGCTGTCGACTGTGTGTCCACTGTGTGGGGAGAGAGAGAAAGTGTGTCCCAAACTCTCTTATTCTCAGCGGTGGACAGAGTAAGTAGATAGATTCACTCTGGGGAAAGGAGTGGGAACGGTTGTAAAATGCACAACTCCATGGTAACTGGAGGAGATGCGGCACTGCTGAGAAGAGAAAGAAAGCCAGAGAGAGAG
>OOFE01014267.1:7054-17407 GCA_900323365.1 Monocentris japonica | reverse complement strand
TACAGCCACACTAAGCCGTTTAAATTTGAAAACGGCATTTTGGGGGCTGGCATTTTGGGGGCTAGTGTTTTCAAAAAGCTCACCGTCCACACTAGACTACCAAAAACGGATTCCTCCTTACATGGGCGTGCGCAGACCACTCGGCCGCTCTGGATCAAGTGACAGTCATGCAGTGACACGTCAGTGAAACGTCATCGTTTTTGAAAGTCTCCGTTTTCACGATCCACACTACAACGGGGGGCCGGCATTTTCAAATGTATCCACTTGGGAGAGCGTTTTCGGAAAGCTCTGTTTTGGGGAGGGGGGGGTTAAAAACGCCGCCATAGTGTGAACAGGAGGCCAAAACAGAAAGATAAGTATACGTTTTCAAATTTAAACGGCTTAGTGTAGATGTAGCCTCAGCTGGAAAAGGTATGTGAACCTCTAGGATAATGACTTCTATGAAAGGGGGAAATTGCATGTCATGCAGCATGACGATGACCAAAAACTCACAAGCAACAGAATGGCTTAAACAGAGGAAAATCAGCATTTTGGAATTGCCAAGTCAGACTCCTGACTTTAACCCTATTGAAATGTTGTGGCATGACCTGGAGCAAGCCATTCATGCAAGAGTTATAAAAATACAGTATCATTGAACTGAAACAGTTCTGTAAAGTAGGTAGGAATGGTCCAAAATACCTCCTAACCACTGTGCCGGTCTGATCACCAACTACAGGAAACGTTTGGTTGAGGTTATTGCTGCTAAAAGAGGTTCCACCAGTTACTAAAGTTCAAGGTTCACATACTTATTCCACTCCAAGCTGTTAATATTTGAACAAGATATTCAATAAAGACATGCAAAAGTACTATTAATCTGTGCGTTATTTGTTAAATCACATTGTGTTTATCTATTTTTATGAAGATCAGACCATATAGGAGCCTTTTATACAGGAATGCAGGTAATTCAAAAGGGTTCACAAATTTTATCTAGCAACTGTATATATGTTGGTTGTTGAGCAAGGAAACATTCAACTGCCAAATTTCAGCATGCATTCTGACATAATGGACTCTCCCATAAACAAGTGAATCTCTGCTTTCACCTAAAGGTCTGCAGATGTGATCAAAGCCTGGCTACACTAATCACATCATATATCCTATACCTGTTCCAGTAAGTCTGTCAATGGTTTAAAATGAAGATACTTTACTCACCCACAACAGAGGCTCCTCTCTCACCAAAAGCCAGTGCATATTCTCTGCCAAGACCTGTGGAAACAAAGTGAAAATAATTTCAATAGGATACATAGATTTTCAGAATAAAACACAATACAGCATGACTAACAATGACAACATAGCTACATAGACTCACCGCCCACTTTATTAGGCACACCAATCTAGTACCAGGTAGGACCCCCCTTTTGCCTACAGAACTGCCTGAATTCTTCGCGGCATGGATTCAACAAGGTGCCCTTCTGCACACCAGTTGTAAAGAGCTGTTATTTGATTATTTCTGGCCTTTCTGTTAGCTTGAACAAGTTTATCGCACCATTCTCCGTAAACTCTAAAGACTGTAGTGTGTGAAAATCCCAGGAGAGCAGCTGTTTCTGAGATGCTGGAACCACCACGTCTGGCACCAACAATCATACCATGGTCAAAGTTGCTTATATCACACATCTTGCCCATTCTAATGTTTGGTCAAACAAAAAACCAAACCACTTCACCATGTCTGCATGCTTTATATATTGAGTTGCAGCCACATGATTCGCCGTTTGGAGGAGCAGGCTATTTGTAAGGAGCAGGAGTGCCTAATTAAGTCACTGGTGATGTATATATATTGTATATTTGTGGAAATTGTCTATGACAAATGGTGACTCTTAGCCCCATGTCAGTGGATCTGTACTACAGCTACAAACAACAGTTGCATAACAGCCACCATTCACTGTTATGACAGCATATGCCAGAGTTCATCAAATCCGGGCAATCCCTGATTAGACAGCTAGAATGGAAACGACCTGGCAGAATAGAAAACCAGCAGTACTCTGGACCTCGAGACCCAGATTTGAGGACCACTGCCATTTGCCCTTTGACACACTAGCACGACACCATGTACTTTGTTCTGTGGTATCCTGAGGTACCTAGGCTACGTATATGTATATGTATATGTATATAGGCTAACCTAATACGGTACATGTTGCATTGTGATAATATCATATGAAATGGTTCCCAGGGTGTCATGAGGATACAATGCAGCTGAAATTAAGTTTACTGGTTTTAACTTCTGAAGCGA
This sequence comes from Monocentris japonica, assembly GCA_900323365.1. Lineage (NCBI taxonomy): Eukaryota > Metazoa > Chordata > Actinopteri > Trachichthyiformes > Monocentridae > Monocentris > Monocentris japonica. Next base: position 15,144 of record OOFE01014267.1, on the reverse strand, counting down.
TTTTCAAGCAACCTTGCAAGTGTCGGCAATCACCAGTTACCTGTATAAGCTGTAGCTAAGTAGCTAATAGCAACACAACTAATGGTAAATGAATTCCTATAGTAGTTGGACGAATAATTCGCTACGCACATACTTATTTATATATTCGCAACTAGCTGGTTAGCATTGCTAGCTGACGTTGCCCAACCAGTTAAGCTAACTTGCAATTAGCAGTACCAGTAACGTGAGGTTAGCATTCACGATTTTACCTCCTCCAGCCCCAGTGACAAGCACGACTTTTCCCTCGAAGGTCAAAGACATTACAGCGAGATGTCGACTTTGTGCTGATTCTGAGCTGTGCCAGGACAGTACAACAGCAACACTGTTATGACAGCAGGCAGGGTGAAATTCAACAAGTCTCACTTCCGCAATTGCGAGGGGACAGTCTCAGCAGCAACCAATCAGAAGCCAGGATTCTATTAACCGTTTATCCCCACATGTAAATATTTCTGGCATTTATGTAGGTAGTCAAAATTGATTTATCTTCTATTTTATTCCTAAAGTCATTGTATTCATATTTATTTATTTATTTATTTAGGTTTTAGTTAGTTAGACTACTATACGACTTTTCAACATGTTGCACATAAAAACAGGAAGCAATGGTGGTGATGATGATGATGATGATGATGATGATGATGATGATTGCGATGATGATTAGTTGCTGAAAGGTAAAATGCAATTATCATAAACTGCAGTCGTGATTTTAGGATTATGGCCTGCGCCTGTTATTAAAAAAGTATATTTTGCAGTCTGCTGAATTAAATCATTGTTTGCAACAGCCCATTTTAAGTTGTGTTTTATTATTTTGAAAATATGTTTAAACCTTCCAAACCTATAACGCTACAAATTCATTGTGTGAGACTTAAATACTTACATCTGTGGGTGTTGCTAACCTGACTCGGGTTAAAGAAATCAGTAATGGTGCAACTGTAACAATGCCTCACAGCATTTTGCATATCATCAGCAGCAAAATAAATCAATAAAATGGAGTGGGCAACTCAGCATGCTCAAGCTATCTTTATTAAGACTCTATTTTATTTTATATATACATATATATATATATATATGTATATATAAAAGCCTGAGTGTCCAGATAGTTCCTTGTGCCAGATGGTACTGTTCAAATATAACTACTGATGAACGACTGATTATGTAACCTTAGGTAGGCTTTTGTAAAAATCAACTGAATCTTAAATCGTATGTGGTTAAGCTCATATGTAGCCTACTGTCAAGACTGTAAGTAACATGCAAAAATATGTAACTGAGTTTGACATAATTCTTTGCTACATTCTTCATTAGTCAAATATCCAGCACAGGCCAGACCAAGACATCTGATATGATGCCAGTGATGTGCCAGTTGTCCAAGGGGAGCAACCTCTCTAATATGGTAATCAGGGATGTGGTGAAGAGTGCATCAAAATACACTACAGTATACTATAGTAAAAATACTACAGTATACCACAACATTCTAATGTAGTATTTCTGCTGCAGTGTGTACTGTAATGTTATTGCGCATTATAGTATATTGCACTGTAGTAGGTACTGCAATAGTTACTGTGTGTGCAGTAGTACCATATATTGTAGTATTTTCTGTAGTAGTTATCCTCTTCTGTAGACAAACTGCTGTATAGTATATTGAAATGCATTACTAGCATACAGTATCTATCTATCTATCCTTTAACTTTGGAAGCACTGGATACCTTCTGGTGGATAAGGGCCTTCATATTAACATTAATAGCCAGTATAGCCTATCACATTATATTGTATTTACTGCATGGAACACTATACATGCTATACCTCAGTTGCCTAGACTCTGACTAGTAAGGTTGGTAGGATGATAAGGTGAGAAATGATGTATAAAATAGAACTGTTTGCTATTTGCAAACAAATAGCATTCACATAACATTTTACATAAGAAGAAAATAAAGTATGGGATGTGAAGCAGCTGGCCACAGAGGTTCCAAACGTTCCCTCCATCTTGGTTACTATTGGGTTCAAGCATGAAATGACGCCAAGCTAAATCCAGGATCAAGAAAAATAAACATGTCGTCCCCCACAAATGATCCAGGCAACCCTGGAGCCAATCGGCAACAAGATTCATAATCCCAAGTTAATAATTCCAAGTTTCATGTCAACTGGACTTCTGGTTATGGACTTTGAAAGGTTGAAATTTTGACCAAGTTTTGTCAAAAACCATTGTCTGAGATCATCACATTTGAGTCATAAATTTTGACCAGTAATTACAGCACCCCCATTAGGCCAATCGGTGAAGTTTGGGATACCTGGATTTGTGTAGCAAGTTTCATGTCAATCAGAGTTATAGTGTAGTAGTTAGGTAGGGCCTTTGAAAAGTTTGAATGTTTGATTCTTTAATTATAGCGCCCCCATCAGGCCAATCAGTGTAATGTTTTAAAGTCATGATGAATGATTGTAAGCCACGATGAAGTCATTAATGATACATGCAAGTTAGCCACATCATTTACTGTAGTAGACTATCTGTTGTGTAATAATATGAACAATACAACAGTTAACTTATTCTGTAGCATTTACTGTCGTATATTGTAGTATGGGAGATCTGTTTACTCTCACATTAATCTTTATGGCATAAAGCCATAATATTAATCAGAGGAAGTAGTATCATACTTATGGAAGGTATATGAAGATAGGGTCTTTACTGCTTTACTGAAAATTCAATTGATTTTTGTTTATACTGGTTGTTGGCCTTATCACCAATTCTAATAATTGTAGAAATTCTTGATAAATGTTATGTAACTGTTATGTAACAACAAATAGCCTACTCCTGAAGAGTACCTTGCAATTATTGTAGTCTTATTTTGCAAATTGTTTTGGCAGTATTTGTACAGTATAACACCACAGCACTGAGAGTTAAGTGAAGTCTGGGACTCATGTCATAAGTAATGCGATTGGCCCACTACAAAACTGTTCACTCAAAGCCACTACAGGCCTATAACAAGATGAAATAATAGTGACCTTTTCAATGGTGACCTGCCTTGGTGTGTGTGACATTAACTGACAACAGACTCTACTTACAGCAGAGAGAGAGGGGGGGCGAGAGGAAGAGAAAGAGGGAGGGAAGGAGGGAGAGAGAGCGGGGGGGAGAGAGAGAAAGAGAGAGAGACAGAAAGAAAGAGAGAGAGAGAGAGAGAGAGAGAGAGAGAGAGAGAGAGAGAGAAAATATCCTCTGCGCCCAGACGTAGCAGTCACTCCAAAGAGGCTGCAATGGAGACGGGATGAAATCGACGGGGTATTTTTTCTGGGGAAAGTGCCCCTGGAGTGGCTGTACCTGACAGCTTTCTGGAGTCTATCACTATCGAAACCACAGAGTCCAACATTTTTAAAAGAAAGAAGAGCATTTTACCATTTTGTCGATGACTGGAATTGTGGACCTTTACAACAACGACCGGCAGTATAACGGCTCGGGTGACTGCCAGTATTCTGTTTCTCCTTATTCTTCGTCTTCTTCTTTCTATTTATCGTCTCTTTTTAAAAAAAAGATTTCATCTTGAACGTTTTACTTATCTTCAAAATGTTGAATTTAGCGCTCAATCGATGTGTCGGCTATTTGTGGCAGGTCAGTTTTTGCCGTTGGACGTGAACGTGAAAGGCGTGAACAGGCGTGTGGGCAAGCGTTGCTTCACCGACAGTATGTTACAATATTTTAAGAGAACGGTATTTTTCGATGAGGTCTATTGCGCATGCGTAGTGGTTGGTAAAACGCTGTCCGACGCTGCTTCGGTCCATTCCGGCCGTGATGTAGGAGGAAAAGTGGAGAGAACAGAGGACTAAAAATGCATTGGCAAAGTGGCAGCGTGGCAATCAAAGGATTTGACTGAGATCCTTGACGAGACAGATTAACTGAAGAATGTCAGGGATACCAAATGCAGAAGCTGAAGGGGTAGTCTCCAAAGTAAAAGTGAAAAAGGAGATCAAGACAATCGTGGAGAATTTGGAAACCATTCTGGGAGACCTAAAGGATGTAGCCAAGGAACTCAAAGAGGTAAAGGAATAGGAGTCTTTACAAAGCCTTTTACAGCAGGACGTCGTATTTCTAAGCATCCTCCTCTGAGGGGAGATGGGAGGCAGACGTCCACCTTGCTGGGCCCTGGGAAATGCTATGACAGAACACACACACACACACACACACACACACACATACACACACTGGCAAGCTCCTCCCCTGCCGCTAATGTATGTGATCATTATCTCCAACATGAAAGACGTTTGGGACAGGATATGTGGTGTAAAATAACAAGGCAGCTCCTCTTTGATATACAGGCTTAAAGTGAGAAAATTTAATCACAATGAATCGTTAATGGAAGCGTGAGTTCACCCAGGAAGGCGATTTGCGTTGCATTTCATCATCTTAATGCTGACTGTTGTTTGCTGCGAATTATCTCCTGCCAAGTGATACAGCAGTATCTCTCGCGCGCTCTCTCTTTCTCACTTTCTCTCTCTTCACGCTGCATCTCTTTTTCTGTTTCAGTATGACTATCTCTCTCCCTCTGCTTTGCTCTCTTTCTTTATCTGCCACCTCTGTCTGCTTCTATCACACCCACTCTTTTATCTTCATCCCTTCTTATCTCTTGTTGTCTGCCTGTCTTTCTTTTTCTTTCCCTCTCTCCTTCCCTCTCTCTCCAGTCACCTGGAGACCCTCTCAGCTGTCTGATTGGTCATATCATTTCTAAGTGATTCAGAGACATATTCTCTCTTTCATGTCATTCGGCTACACATGTACATTTCTTGCTTCAGACCTGTTTTTCCCTTTGATGTCAATCACTGTCAGTCCCATGGTGGCACCACTGTTATTAGATCCTGCTGTGGGCTTCAACCTAACCTGCTTTCATGTTTATGTTCCTCTACCAGCCACATACCAGGCATCCGGCTTGTTGCACTGAACCTCTCACCCTAACATGACAGGCTGTCATTCTAATAAAACCCTATTGCGTACAGCAGTCTGTGGCTCCTACATTATGGATGGGATGGGTAGTCTACACAGCATCTGTCTCCTTCTGCCTCTCTGCTCCCCTCACTCTCTGTTTTTGCAACTTGAGCTGAATTAGATTCCTTTTGTGTTTTTGTGCAGTTACAGCGTCTCACAACAAGCACCAGAGGTAAATGAGAACAAGAAGGAATTGTAATCTGTCTATTGTGATTTTTTTGTGAAGTGCTCTCTTTCTTTTTGCTTGCAGGAAATTGTGTAGAGGATCAGTTATTCTGACAGCGCACACACTAAGCACATACCTCGAGGGGGTGTTACTATCAACGCCAGTGTTTGGGGTGTAATCCATTTGAAACGCAGTTATCTGTTATAACTCACAGACAGGGCTGGAGATGAGCCTGGCTCTGAGGAAAGACCCTGCCCAGATGCTTGGCACGCACAGACACAGGATCTGCCTGCCCTACAGCAGGGGGTGCACACTGGGATACGAGTATTACCTCATGTGTGTGTCCCTACAAATTATCCATTTAAAGATTGCTTGGAGATTTTAACTCCATTTCTGCTTTTTATGGCCCCCCTTCCCCCTTCTCTGTCACTCGCTCTTTCTCTCTTTTTCTCTCTTTTTCTCTCTCTCTCCCTTGCTCTCTTCTCATCCCCCTCTCCTTATTTCTCTCTCAGCTTTTCTCCATGCTCTTCAAGCCATTGTTTGGACATGCCAGTTCCATTTCAAACCCTTAGATGATAATAAGGCTTTTACGGTGGGCTAATGCACTCGGTGCTATGAGATGGACATTACTAATTCAGAAAATGAACATGGGGACATTGTTTTCCAAAGTATTTCATGAGTAGTACAATGGATAACACCTTATCTTTCCTACCCAGAGTTTATTCTCAGTATTATTTTGCCTCTGATTGTGTAATCGTAAGAGGTAGTCACCACTAATGATGCCAATTCCCTGTACAGTTAAACAACATGTCTATTCTGTGGGTGTCTGTTAAATAAACCAAACACAACTCCACCTAATGGTTCCCTGGGCTAAGTTTCTTCCATGTCATTACAATTGTTTCACCCTGCAGGTATTTTCTTAGCACCACAAACACACATGTATGGGTGAGAGACAGTGTCCTCACAGTGCTTTTATTTCCAATGGAATAGTCCACTGTGCATACCCAAAGGCTTTTCACTTACCAGCCTATCTAAGGATAGTACAGTATGACATTTGGGTAAAGGCTGTCCTTATTTGGCCTTTCAGTTTGGTACACGGTTATTGAATCAACTTCAGTGAATGAATGAGTGATGAACTGTAAGAAATGTTCAACATGGCCGAAGCACGTGTGTATATGTTTGATTGTATGTATGTATATTCTATGTATTATGTATTGTTATATATTCATCTCTACTGCACCGGGCAGCACATTTCTATCTTTCTTTTATACTTTATTTTTACCCAATATTTATTTCATTTATTGTCCCTCCCCCTTTACAGTTTTGGTGTGCAATGTATTGTAATTATTAAATTACTTGTTGTGGATTCAAATATTTTAATATTTCTCTATTCCTGTCCCAGATGATGTTTATTGTGGTATGTCACAGTGCATTTCTTCTGTCTCCTTTCCCCCCCTGGCACACACAGTATGGCTATCACTGCGCCATTGCCACCAATATGGCAGATTGTATTTGCTCTCCTGCACTGTGCTGCTTGTAGAGTGAATTTATGAGACTACTGCATAATATTCACGATAAAACAAACACTATACCCCTATATTTGCCTGTCTGCCTCTACCACTCAAACCTACCCAACCCCCAACCCCTATACTCACATTCACATGTACATAAACACATATAAACATGCCACATCTGTTTGTTTTGTTTCTCTCTGTCGTGGCAAGGTCCAGGTTCTGCTGAAATTAGCCCCTCCTGATGCACATTGTTTTGCTGTGTTATTCATCCCTGCCTCATGCAGACTGCATCTCTAAGAACCACATACTATAAGGGATTGTCTCCTTTTCTTCCACCCAGTTCTGTTGGTAGTAAATGTAGTACTTCTGTCTCCTAACTTTTGTTTCAGATTGATTATTATTTACTCTCTCCCTGGTTCAGATGGACTGTATGTTTCTGTCTTTTAAAGAATTGTTTCCATCTCTCTTCCATCTTGCTCACACACTTTGTCCTCTCAGCAGTATATTACAATCTGTTGTTCTTTCTTGTACACATTTTGCCCAAAGGGAGATTAATTTGTTTTGTATCTGTACCGTTTCCCATTTGTTATATCCCTGTGTATGTCTCTGTCCTCTGCACTGGTATACTGCATGTATATCATGTCATTGGCTTTCTATTCCAAATTAGTTTTTGTTTCTTGACTTGCAAAATGTTGTTGGTAGTGTTATTTCTTTTGGTTCTGGTGGTGCAGGGGATCGTTGCAGTATATCACTTGACTCAGTCTGGCACTCTCATGGTTGTTCCCATAAATTGCATTGATATTTCTCTTCTCCCAGTCTAGGTTGTCATAGTGATATCTTAATCAATCTTTAATTTCATAAATCAATCTCTTAAACAGGTCCCTCTATATCTTCTATATATTTTGTACAAACGTTAAAGGAACATGCTTCACAATTGATTAATTAAGAGCGTAAGGAGACATCATTTCCTCTCAGATACCAACTTTTCAATGTTTTGATCACCTCTTTTTTGGCCTTAAGTTTCCATTTTGGTAATTATTATTTTCCTGATTACCATTGTGATTGTGAGTCTTCCTGATTTCCTAGTTAAAATTGATATTTCCTCATCCTGTGCCAGATTGTTTACATGTATCCTTTCTGTCCTCAGTTGTCATAGTGACACTTCCTCTTCCTGTCCCCAGGTTGTGCATGAGATTGACACCCTGACTTGCGACCTGCAACTGGAGGAGGACGGACTGACAGACAGCTCCAAGACGGACACACTCAATTCCAGCTCTAGCTCCACCACCACCACCACCACCGCCTCCAGCCTGGAGAAGATGAAGTTCTGTGCTGATGACTGCATCTTCAGACCGCCTGCACCTCACATCACCCCTGTTCCTATCAACCTCCCCACAGTCCTGACCGTACT
>OOFE01014260.1:7490-32740 GCA_900323365.1 Monocentris japonica | reverse complement strand
GTCCACTACCGAAAGCGCCTACAATGGGCACGTGAGCATCAGAACTGGACCATGGAGCAATGGAAGAAGGTGGCCTGGTCTGATGAATCACACTTTCTTTTTCATCATGTGGACAGCCGGGTGTGTGTGCGTAGTTTACCTGGGGAAAAGATGGCACCAGGATGCACTATGGGAAGAAGGCAAGCCAGCGGAGGCAGTGTGATGCTCTGGGCAATGTTCTGCTGGGAAACCTTGGGTCCTGGCATTCATGTGGATGCTACTTTGACACGTACCACCTACCTAAACATTGTTGTAGACCAAGTACACCCCTTCATGGCAACGGTATTCCCTGATGGCAGTGGCCTCTTTCAGCAGGATAATGCGCCCTGCCACACTGCAAAAATTGTTCAGGAATGGTTTGAGGAACATGACAAAGAGTTCAAGGTGTTGACTTGGCCTCCAAATTGCCCAGATCTCAATCTGATCGAGCATCTGTGGAATGTGGTGGAAAAACAAATCCGATCCATGGAGGCCCCACCTACACAATATTAGGCAGGTGGTTTTAATGCTATGGCTAATTGGTGTATATATGCTCTTAATGGCAGATAGCTTAAGGTCATGTGATAGTGTCCCTTGTATCCAACACTATGTTCTGATGCCCGCCATTTTATCCAGGTCTCTATGGAATTAAAACCTTGCACATCAAAACTGCCTAGCTTGCTGCTCATAGCCTGGTCATTTCATCCTCTTTGCACACAAAAACTAACCTAGCAACCTACATCTCTCGCCTCTCCGGTTAAGCTGTATAGCGCAGTCATGTCTATCCTGTGTTCTTTAAACCGAGGTCTTGTTGTTCCCCTCAGATCTCTGCTGAGCGGCAGGTGCCACGCTCACACCAAGGCCATCATCACACAGGCCAACACCCCGCTGGGATCAAAGGTTGTGTATGATGGCGAGAAGAGGAAGCCCCTCCAGGTGACCCCAGAGATCTTTAGCACCTTTGCAAAGGTATGTTGTTTTTCCACCCGCTAATATTACTGCAACAGTTAATGCTTTTTTTTAGCGGTTGGATATTTGTTCAAAGTGTCTGGTTTGTTCTGCCACACGTCTGGACTCGTTCCACCATAATGATGACTTCCTTGCTTCCAGTAACTACTCTGCTCCCATATGTTCCATGAACCCACATGTCGACTCACATGTTGGCTTATTGATGCACATAATTATACATTTTATCTTTGGTAAGCTTTGTGATCTGGATTCACACACACTAACACTGAGCTGCACCCACTTTACTGTTTAGAGCCGAGCAGTGAACACAACTTGGCTTATACACACATTATACTGTAAGTGAAGGCAGCATCTATACATCTGTCCTACATTCATGTGTGATGTTCTGTGATAAAATGCTCTTCCATTAAGATATATTCTCTGCATTACAAAATACTTGCATATAAACACAAAGGGGGCACCTCTTGAGCTGCAGTCAAATGCTTTACCACTGAGCTATACCCCTTTGTACATGGTACTGGCATTTATTACTCCCAGATCGGCTTTAGAGTTTATAGCATAATGTACACTAGGACATAATCCCGATATTTTTGTAAACATTACAAGTGTAAGTATACAGACTTTAATTCCAAAGAAGTATACAACAGTTCAACTCTCTACCGATTAAACTATTGGATATTTGTTTGGGGACTTGTGACCATTCATATTTTTAAATCTTCACATTTTAGATTCCTTCTATTCTCTAGTTCATGTTGCCGTGATGTTTTATGCATGGTTATCTTGTGGTGTCAATGAGTAAATGAGTCGTTGCTACTGGAACATCACAATTTCCCTCTGGGATTAATAAAGTACTCTGTCTGACTCTTGTGGTATCTTTGTTCTGTTTTGTCCTGAAGGGGCTGCCGTAGAGCCTAAAGTCTGGGTTACATCCTGGTATATCACATACAGCATATCACACATCTTTGTTAGTTTTGTATTTGTGTGTTTATGAGTGAGGCAATAAAGCAGTGTCTGTTGGTGCTGATTCCAGGGGCATCCCTTTGTAAACAAATCCTGGGAAACGTGTGCTGTTGTTGGGAATGGAGGGATCCTGGCCAATAGCAGCTGTGGGGAGAAGATAGATTCTGCCCAGTTTGTCATCAGGTGGGAAATCTGTCCATTACATGCAATCTAATGGACTGTAAAATGCTGACAACAATTACAAAATAGCATTAATACCCACATCTGTTGAAATTCTATATAGTGATTTCCTTATCCCCTTTATCCCCTGTTCAGGTGCAACCTACCTCCTCTGGTAAATGGCTATGAGAAAGATGTGGGCAACAAGACTGACCTTGTGACAGCAAACCCAAGCATCCTCCTAGAGAAGTGAGTGTGTGCATGTGGAGACTGGATGAATCTCAGTGCATGGTCACCTAACAACCTCCGGTTACCTCTAATATCTATTCCGTGTTTCTCGCTGCTTCACCTGCCTCTCAGGTTTGGGGGTCTGCTGGAGCGCCGCCGCCCCTTTGTGGAGAGCCTGCGTAGCTATGGCGACTCCCTGATGCTCCTGCCTGCCTTCTCCTACGGCCACAACACACCCGTGTCCCTAAGGGCCCTGTACACCATCCAGGACTTTGAGAGCCCCACCCGGCCCGTCTTCCTCAACCCGGAATACCTCCAGAGTCTGGCCCGCTTCTGGCGCTCCCAGGGCCTCAGGACAGTACGGCTCAGCACCGGCATAATCGTGGCTAGCCTAGCGCTGGAGCTCTGCGCTAATGTGCACCTGTACGGGTTCTGGCCCTTCAATCAGCACCCACATGGACACCAACCCCTCACCAACCACTACTACGATGACAGGCAGAGTAAAAAGACAGTCCATGCCATGCCTGCAGAGTTTGAGCACTTGTTGAGGCTGCACAGCCAGGGCGTGCTCAGGATACACCTGGGAGATTGTCTACCAGCCAGCAGGTAGGCCCTGTAGAGACAAGCTCTCTCTAGCCTCACCCCGAAGTCTTACCCAGTCACTCACAAAGCCTTAGACTGAACGGATGAATCTGTGACGCAGATGTGGATCATGGATGGTTTGTATTTTGGCTGATCACAGTAGAGGAGGTGAATGCTTGGACTTGAAGTTAATGCTGAGGCCGAGGCAGCCACGTTATTTGCACTGAACTCATAACGCAATGTAAATATTATATACTATGCATAATCTTATTGTGTATCTATGATCGTATTTATTGTGAAGAGTGTTCCAGCTGGAGTCTGGAGGTAGTTATTTTCAAACTGGTAAGCCATTTCATGAATCAGTTCATGAGGGTTTGCATTTTAGTGCCTTATGTCAATCATACTAATGGAGTTTGTAGCTCAAACTGAATGTATTTTGAAGAGAATCAAATACCTCCTTGATTGGAAAATATTAGGCATGGCTGATACACATGAACATCTTACGCTAGTGCCAGAACATTGAATGTACTGCATAACATTTGTCAAATAGTGTGTCACACATTTTGTGACGCTGCGAATATATTCACCACGAATTCCACTGAAATATGTTGAAAACTTCGGTCGAGACATCTAAGCTAATCCTGTGTTTAGAAGTCGTCTACAGTATGTTTAAACACACGAACATCACATAAACCCAGGGATGGTTGTGAGAGATCATTTCCGCTCTCTTTCTCACTCCATTTCATTTGACAGTGCTGGATGTAGCACAGCGATGAGCTGGACCTCCGCCTCAGGTCTCAGTGTCCCCGCTGGGCTCGTGTCCTCCTCCACTCTGCGCAAGAGAACCGCCCAGGAGCCTCGACTGGCTCGACTGGAAACCAGTGTGCCTGGTCTTTCTGGGCCGTGGCCTGCAGAGGACCCTAAGCAAGGCTCAGAGCCAAGAACTAAACAGAGAGGCCACAGAAAGAAACAGAAATAATGACGCTGGTAAACACTTCCAGGAGGTCCCGCTGTACAAAGGTTGCTATGGTGAGCAGTTCACAGAGAGGCACAGCCCCTGTGCAACGACATGCTACCCCCTCCCCACCATCACCATGGTGACCAGACAGGAAGTGGTGCTCTTACAAAGTGGCACCATCCCCATACCGGTAAAACTGTTGTCTTGATAAACACATAGGCTATCCATCATTTGATAGTAGATTCTGAAGCAATGTAGATTTGACTGTAACTCAGATGCAAGCTGATATGATGACTGTGAATGGTGCACTATGGGTGATAACTGTCACTGACAACATTGCCTTTTGGATTAGCAATGCTTGCGTCAAGATCCCTGATGCATTTCCAGGACAAAGATGGAGCTAGAATGGATCTTATGCAACTGGCATTATTTCCCTTAACTCTTATACTTTAAATGTCTTACCGTGATTTTGTCATTCGATAACATAAGTGCACTCGATGCCCATTTCTTTTGCTTTTGTTTGCGAACCTGTGTTGAGCCAACTCTGAAATCATGTGAATGTTGGTGAATTTGATTTCTGTGAACAGGCGGTGGTTAGAGGAATGATAATGTAAGTGAATAAATATTTAAGACAATTCAACAATTTTTTCTCCTTATCTCGGTGATTGGCTGTTCACACTTTGTTGCTTAAACAAGAGTGGAATTCAGTGTCTTAACTGGTTGATAGTAGGTGATGTTTGTTTCAATCAGTCTTCAATCAGCAATTTGTCTTTGAGATATCAAGTGGCCACCATCTGCCAGTAGAATGCAGAGTCCGGCTGGTTACAGGGCATATTTTATGTTCAGGTTTCCTTTCATAGCTTTGGTGTGAAACCGCAACACCATATGATCCAGTGATTTATTAATATGAGTTGATATCATTATTTTTATTTCCCCTGTTTTTGTTTTTCTCCCCATCCTCTTCCACTTCCTCTCTCTCTCTCCTCTTTATGACCACTGAGAAACCTCAATGACATTTTTTTTAGATACGTAGTGCACATGCCAGTCTGCTTTATCTCGGTTAAATGATCATATTTGGGAATGTATTTGTATACAGATACCATATGGCTTTGTGCTTTTTTCATATTCCATACAGCTGTGCTATCAGTGACCTATACGTTCCTGTAATTTCCACTTCAGTAGGTTTCTCCTGCGTGTCCTGCTGCAGGGCATCCCACAATTAACGGGTGGACCAGACATGGAAACATCTGGATGCTGCACTCACACAGGCTCTGGGCAGAAACTGACCAGCACAGCCTTGGAAAGTACTAGGGCAGTTTTTTTGTCCTGCTCCTCTTTCCTTGTCCCCAAATTCATAATGGTAGCATGTAGACACCATCTCTCAAATGACATCTGTGCAGGGTCAGTGTGTCCAGCCAATTAGGCCATTAACAGGATGAAATGTTTGTTTCTTTTTAGAGAAAATAGCCCGCTGTCACAAGTTGCTATCCCAGAGAGTGCTCATGAGATTCCATTCATATCAGCAGTGACCTCGTTGTACATCCAGCTGTAGCACTCAGTCCCAATGGACATTCTCTCCAGGGAACTTTTTAATTTTTTTTATTTCAGAGAATCACAAAAGCACACTGAATGTTTCCATTTTTACTCTCTACTCTCCAGGCAGTTTGTCTGTTAACTCACTAATGAAGACAGAACCGAGTGGAATACTCACTGGCAAAACCGGGAGTGAGGACACAGATTCCTTTCCTTTTTTTTCCATTTTTTTTAGAATTACTGGATGATTTCTGAAAAATGCTTTTGTTTCAAATAGATAGAAGATAGAAGAGGAAGCGACAGATTTTGTTGTGCCAAAGACAATGCAATTTCTAATCATTGTGAGTGAGCATGTGGTACTGATGCGCAGGCTACAAGCCCTGGGCCCCCAATGTATTGAAACAATTTCAAGCCTCACAGACTCAAATGTTCTCTCATCACGATCTGAAGTTCAACTGTCACCAAATGAACTGCCAAAGTGACAAACAAAATGACATGGTTGACGAGAGCCGGAGTGACACATCTCTCCAGTCTCCTGTGTTGTTCCTGCTTGTGACACAACATCAGCTTGTGTGGCTTGAATTCTCCTGATAGGACTGCAGGACCCCTGCTCTCCGCCAATCATAATCAAACAGAAGTCTCATACTGACAGGGGGACGGCAATGCCGGTGCATTTCCAGAGTCTGAATTGTGCATTTCTGATTTATTTTTGTAGGAAAATAGGTCCTTAAACATGCAACTCACATTTATACATCAAACCTGAAATAACGGGGGAAAAAACAATTGCACTAGCGGGGATACCAGAATGGCACTCAAACATAGAAAAGGCATAGAAAAAGACACCGACACACAAATGCATGTATGAATCAGAGTTTGTACTGAGAGTACCACTGGTTTTATTATCACCTCCCAGACTGTGACACACATGTAGGGCGAACAACAAAGCCTCAACATTACCAGAGTCTCTCTTTTGAACACATACAGTCTTTAACACAGACATCGACAGACAGATGCTGAGGATGGACAATGTGGTATCCCTGATGAGTAGACCCACACCACAAGTCTTCTTCTGATACAGTCACTCCTCTTCTGTTTTTACTGTTTATATCAATATACTGTATAGAAATGGTTCATTAAAGAATGCTTCTGATCTGGCATCGCTCCTACTCTGTTAGCCCAATAAATGCAGACAAGACAAATCTATTTCTATTTCCGTTCTAAAAATCTATTCATTTTGAATGACCTTTAATAATCTATACCTCTATTCAGTAATCATTCCCTCAGCTGACAAGCTCACTAGATGAATGGTTGGCTTTCTACTCCAAATACTGTGGCACAATTCTGTATTTGGGTGTGTGTGTGTGTGTGTGTGTGTGTGTGTGCTTGCATGCATATGCAGAGAAGAAAATAACTTCTAATCTAGTTAATTGATCCAATAAATTTGTTGGGACCATTTCTTTCCAAATAGCCATGCTCTCTCTCTCTTTCTCTCTCTAGCTCGACCGACTCAGCAGACAATATCAGGGGGAAAGACAAATAACAAATACATCGTTGTGACATAGAGGGAAGTTGTTGACCTGGATAAGTGCCAAAAAATCCAAACCACACAACTTAGAATGGAGCTGGAGATGTAAGGTGCTCCAGACCATACTGCCAGGCACACAGATGTTGAACAGATGGGGTCTTTGAGTCCGTCCCCCCTCCCACCCCCACCTACTCAAAATGCCCCTTCAGCTCGGAGGTGGTCCCTCAGAGGGTAAGCCAGAGTTCTACAGAAACAGCTGCCCTCTAGTGGGCCCAGCTGGCTGGGGCCCGACTGACTGTTGCCCACTATCCATTTTCAATGTAGTCTTTTCCATCTCTACAAATAGCAATTGTTCCCCAGAAAGTAAATGCTTTTGATTAGAAACTTAGTTTACTGGGGAAGAATTCAATGAGGGCTGATTGGCTTAGAGGGAAAGAGGCTGATGTAGGGTTGCTTTAACTACATCACCTGCGGCATATTGGGTTCAGAGTGGCATCAGTGGAGCCAATGTCAATCACTGCTTGAGGAGAGGCTGACTGGAGTACTGGTGATTTATGTTGGTCTACTGCTGGCTGCCGTGTTGCAGAGACACGTGGTGCCGGGCGGGTGGAAAAACCCTGAGAAAGGCTCTTTCTAAACAAGCACAGTGCTGTACTGTAGACCATGTATACCTGAAGGAGACCGTGTCACAATGTGCAGCCTTATTACTTCACATAGGTGATGATTTGTTCAATTTGGTCAACTACTTGGTGGAATTTCTACTGGTCGAAACAGACAGATCTTTGCAATGAGATCGACCAAATCAAGAACAGAATGTGCAGGCTTTTCTGGCTTTTCTTCCAATTTATTGTCAGAATTGTCGCTTGTTTGGAAAGCTACTATGGGAAACTGGAAAATGGTTTGAATAATTTGGCATTTCCTTCCCTCAAGCTATTCCATAGGCCAGCTATTCTCCACACACAGCTGTTCAGCAGATCTCAGAACAATGTTGGAAAAGGAGTCACACTGTTTATTAAAACACAGCCCAGAGGGTTGCTACATACATTAAATACTGATATCGTAACATACAGGGAAAATTCTGGCTATTTTTTTTCTTTATGTGATTAATGCAATGTAGCCTACATATTATAAAAATATACTATGTCATATTAAGCAGTTTTTACAATTGGAAGGCAATTAAAAAAACACAATATCCATAAATATCCATACAATTAATTATTTTTGAAACAATTTGTTTTCAATTTATTTTACAAAAAACTTCATTGAAAAAAAGAGTGTTTTCATATAAAACACTGATTTGAACATAAAAATGGACCCCATTTCAGAGTCTGCTATTTTAAATCCCTTCCCATACAGCAAAACACATAATACAAAAAACAAGCAACTTTTACAAAAAGGATTGGTCTCACATAGGCAATTTCTTTTTCACAATTGGAGTAGCATGGCCACAGTATTCCAAAGCTACAAACAACCAGGCTTCACAGCCTAGCACAATATCTTGGCACTGACACTTTTATCACACGAACAGTGTTTGGTCTCACTATATTGTAGTAATGGCTTTAAGAGTTTTCCATTACAACATCAGACACATTTTGCTATTGCAGAATTGTGCAACTAACACTGAACGTATACCATTAGGAAGACTTTTATAGACACAAGGCTTGTCAATAGAAAAGGAATACTATAGCTGGTTAAGGTGTTGCTGGATGCAAGTAGCATTGGCAACTGGAAACTACTCCTTAATAGAGGAAGCCCCATAGAAGATGCCACCAGGGGGCAGTCACTTACAAAGCAGATGGAACACCAGTTGAGCACTGGGAGGCCTTGTATAATCGCCATTAGGAGCCAGAGAGAAAACTGAGAACAATTCCAGATTTAAAAAAGTATGAAGGTATAAAGACTGGATTGCTTATGCACCTTATTATTGAGTGTTTCTTTCAGGAAATCTCAATAATTGACAGATGTAGACTGGATAAGAAAACCACCTGCTGTACTCATCGGTTCCTGAGTGGCAGCTGGTATAGCACTATATTACCATAACACACACTAAACATTCACAAACGCACAATCAAACGCGAAGTCACAGCAACAGAAAAACATCACTGACCTTGGAGAGAACGTGGTGACTGACAGGACATGGCTGATAGGGGTCGTCGGGAGGGTGACAGAAGTTGAAATTGTAAAGTCATTGCTTTAGGCGCTGCCATTGCATTATGTTGTTGTTGCATTTTATTGCCTTTGCATTGTTAAGACAGTTCCATTATGAAGTCATTACAATATGCAGTCATTGCTTTAGCCTGCCAGGACATTGTGATGACATAGCATTCAATTGCCTTTGCATTATGATGATACTTCAATGTGATATCATTGCATTATGATGTCCAGGAATTATGATGCCAATGTATTATGAAGTCAGTGTCTTTGCAGAGGACCAACCAGAAAATTAGCTAAGCCAAATCTGGGATCAATCTGAATTGCAACAGAACTCATTATCACTCAGTAATTTTCCTCAGCTCAAAATCCCTAAGAATGGATGAACAGGAAGACAACAGAGGTCAAGAGTCTGCTTCAGGACTTGAGGAAGACAATGGATGTAAACGACAGACTGTTGCCTAAGACAGTTTGTGTTGGTTTGATGTTTCAAGTTAGACAGTGATAGCCCAGACAAAACAAATTGTCAGCTGCAACATCACAAAGGTTCTTTCTTTACACACCTTCGTAGTACACAAACACACACCTTCTCCAGCTTGCAGGATTCTTTAAGGCACTGTGGTGTTTAAATATTCACAGAAAGACTGCAACAGGTCTCTGCCCATCTATAATATGTACATGATTCTTATATGTATCAGTATTTCAGAGGGTATAAAGGAGGGTTAAATCCATACAGAGGGCTTGCCCTCTCCTGATTTGCTGCTGCTACTGTTGCTGCTGCTGCCTCCTCCACTGCTGCCTCCTTTCCCATGTTTGAATCTATGTTTGCGCTCTTTCTGAGGCTGGGGCTGGGGCTGAGGCTGGATGATGTTGCTTTGGGGCTTGTCATCCTGGTTGTCCCCGAGCTGCTCCTCCGCCCGGTGCTGCTGACTGTAGGCCTGGATAGCCGCCTCCAATTGCTCGTGAGCTTGTTGGATCATGTCTTTGTTCAGGGCCACGCGGGCCTCCCCTCCAGTGGGGAAATTATCCTCATTGCTACCAAACTGCTGCTGCTCCTCCTGGGCAATGTTTGCCCGGTTCTGCTTGCATGCCATCTTGGCATTGCTAAGGTCAGTGTAGGGAATCTGCTCTGGCTTCACCACAATGTTGTAGCCTGGTGGAGCCGATGGGGTGTTCCAGGAAAATGGGTAGCCAACGTAATCAGCACCCCCATCACCCACCACCCCTCCCCCTGAACCTGCCTCGGGCCCTGGCACTCCTACAGATCCCTCCACACCCCCATTGGTGCCCAGTAAGCCCAACTGGTACTCGTCCTCCTGAGGCGGGCAGCGCCTGCGGCGCAGGATGTCACAGATGGAGCCAATGCCCAAGTGGAGCATCTCCCAAACATTGAGTGTGAGGCAGAGGACAGTGACACCATACATGATGCGCAGGAAGATGGTCTTCTCCGTAGGCCGTGACACAAAGCAATCGACACTGTGGGGGCAAGGCTTCCCTGAGCATACAAACACAGGTGCCACGTGGAACCCATACAACAAGTACTGGCCTGCAAGGAAGCCTGCCTCTAGCACTGTACGAGTCACTAGCTGCAGAACATAGATGCGCATCAGCCCCTCATCTCGGATACGCTTGCGTCCATCATGGCGGACCTTGGGTCTGGGTGTGGGTTGCAGCGGATCCCGTGGCCTTCGCGGAGGCTCAATCTCCGGCACCTCATAGATCATGGGATCATCCTCCTGGTCCTCCTCTGTCTCCTCGATGCCCCGGTGCTGCCGTGCTCCAAAACAAATCTTCCTGGGTTTCCTATGTGTGTAGCCCCCGCCTCCTCCTGTTCTGACTGTAGCAGTGCTACCTCCTCCTTTGACTTCGTCAAATCGAGCAATCTTGTTGACAGCATAGCCCATGTACATGAGAGAAGGCATGGCCACCAAGATGATCTGGAAGACCCAGAAGCGGACATGCGAGAGAGGGGCGAAGGCATCGTAGCAGACATTCTCGCAGCCCGGCTGGCCCGAGTTGCAGACAAACTTGCTCTGCTCATCATAGTAGATGGACTCTCCCCCGACGGCAGTGAGAACAATGCGGAAAACGATGAGCACGGTGAGCCACAGCTTCCCCACGAAGGTGGAGTGGTTGTGGATCTCCTCCAGCAGCCGCGTGAGGAAGCTCCAGCTCATGGTGTCGCTGGACAGTGGGGCAGACAGGGTCCCTCTCTCGCCTGTTCACAGACTCTACAGAGATAGAAAGAGAGATGGAGGAGGTGGAAAGTGAAGAAGAAAGAGAGTAAACAAAGAGAGAAAAAGGTGAAAAGAACAGAAAGGAACACAAGATATGAGAAAGATCACAATAAATACTTCCTACCAAAATCTCTCAGAAATTTCAAAGCATGATCAAAGCAACTAGCATGAATTTTTTATTTTCATATCAGATAAAATATTGATTTGGAAGAGGCTTTTGCCCCAGACGATGGAAATAGTATATAAAAGTTAAATAATATATAAAGTTAAATTCCTAAAGTTTAGTGAAAAGCAGAGATAGATGAATCGCTTAAATTAAAACAAGTATTGAGACAAGCAACATATTCTTCATTTGATTAGCTGTCTTTTCCTCTACCTGAGACTGTGGCACAAATACACATACACACATCTCTGAGCACAGTGCCACAGCTGCTGTCAAATTTGGGCTTTTTATGGCATTAGAAGACCAAACAGAGTGGAAAGAGGATACCGGTGTTAAAAAATGCCATCAAGCAGCATTGGGAAAGAGGGGCAATAATCCAAATAGGGTATGTGCTATCACCAAATGCGCACATTTTGTTTAACACCCTATCTCTTTTTGAAGAAATAAATCCTCTTAGTGAGCCTTCTTCTGTGTGAGATGCAGTTTTTGGGATTGTATTAACTTGACTGGTTTGTTCTGGTTGGAAGGTGAATGGCATTGTGCTGCACTCTGCTGTGCTTGTGTGTGTGTGTGTGTGTGTGTGTGCATGCATGCTTTAAGAGAGAGACATGTTGCCTATGTAGGTTAGCTCTGGGCTCCAGGCGGTCCAACTAAACCAGCAGAATCAGCAGGTGGCCGGGCACAAACCAATGGAGCAGGGAGTCAGACAACAGACCCACATTAGCCCAGGCAGTGGAGCAGAACCCAAACACTGCTGTCCTTCGGGGCGGCTTTGGGGGATGAATATGACACCTCCACAGAACCTTCCCCCTTACGTGGCTGCAATGGCGCATGGCTTATTGTCACTTGGACTGAGAGGAAAATCCAACCATGAATACAAGCTTAGGCTGGGGTTTATAGGGCTTCCAGGGACAGCGTCCCTACCAAGCAGGTTGAGAGCTTAGTCGGAATGATCTAGAGCTGCTGTGGCCGAAAGCTGGGAGGAGTGAAGGTTTGGCTGGGGGAGAGGAACAGGAGCTGAGGGCCCCTCAGCCCCCTGCTTTGTGTCTCCAGTAGAAGGAGAGCAGAAAGAGAGGGGCTGGGAATGTTTAGAACTGGGCTTGCTATAAAACATGTGGAGTATTGATCACTCTGACCATATAAGGACATGCCTGGGACAGAGGAGGTACATGTCAGGAATCCTGTGTGTATGTGTGTGTATGTGTATGTGTGTGTGTGGGTCTGTGTCTGTCTGCATGCACTTGCACACTCCTTTTTATCCAACAGTATGTGTCTTGCCGACATGTGAGCATGCAAACACCGAAAGTGTGTACAGTGCTGCAGTCACACTGAGTGGCGAAGTCCTTGTGAGCTCGCTAACTCACTGCGTCTCTGGCCGACGTGTGTGAGTCAGCAGCACACAGCGAAGCAAGACGCTGCCACAAGCACATGAAGTCATACGAGCATCCTTCGATGGTCGAGCTCTGTCTGACTTTTCATGCATTGCATCATTTCCGTTATCTTTACATAACTGTTACTGTTTGTGCTCCACAGTTGACCTTTAGCTAGTAATACCCAGATCCACTCCAGTCCTTTCTTATCTTGATGTCAATATCATGTAGCAGAGTCCTTGAATCAAACCTGCCAGTGAGTTGTCAAAAGAGTGAATCCAGTGTCAATTATTCTAAGGATGCTGGTTCAACTCTGGATCAAAGGAGTTGTTTTTTTACCAGTCTGACGTTTTATGAGCGGCAGGACGGCCCTGTCACCTGTGGTGCCAGGTCCACCTTCCACAACAACCTGTCCTGTCAAGCTCAAGTGTCCTTTAGCAAGAACCCCCTACCTGTGCCCTCATTATAAACTGCCCTGGATTAGGTTGCCAGCTAAATGCCTGAATTGTAAATGTAATCTAATGGAGGACTCCTTGGACATTAACATGCTGTCTCACCACAGTGTGTGGATCTGAGTGTGTGTGAGTGTGGGGGAGTGTGTGTCTGAGTAAAGACCAGTGAGTAATTTGTGTTACTGAGGGTAGCACGATGCAAACAGGGCTGTTTGGGGGAGAGAAATGTGAGACCGATTAAAGCCTGATACTGTGATATTTCAAGCCTGTCGTCCAGTGCCTTTCAAGTGGGACTAGCCTTGCTCTGTGCTCCTGTCATAGACTTCCGAGGGAGAGTGTGCCAGGGGCCGTCACAACCACCCCCTGCCCAGAAGAGAAGCTCTAGCCCAGGCACATGGCTGCAGCCATCCCTCCTGTTACCTCAGCCACATATAACCTGGCATTTTGCTTTCTCATTCAATTTATGTCTGTGGGAGCTAGTGGGGCAGTTAGGGGTAAGAAGCTGACTCTGTGCATTAAGTTACCAGGGTGAGTCAGCCTCCTGAATAGCACCACACAGACACAGTGCGCAGAGTTACTCAGATATAAACAGTGAACATCAAATTGGTGGAAATCATGTCACACGTGAAAGCATCAAAAAAACATCAGACTGTGGGCCCAAAGCAAAAACAAATGCTAAGCAATCCCCTTCTACTTCAGTCCCATGGTGTCTTTATGCCTGTGACGGAGCTTTGAAACAGAGTTGCTTTCAGGATCAATGGTCCTATAGCCATAAGCCCAAAAATCACAACTGTGCAATCATGTGTCACACTAGCAGCCCCTCTGATACATCTAGCCCATAACACAGCTCATAGTGAGCAGTGGAAAGCCCATGGACAAGGTCAAAGGTCAACAGGGCCAGGTCCCAGGGTCAACTTTCCACATCTCTTCCACTCACACTGACTCAAACCGACAGTGACAATTAAATTTAGCATCACTGGAGGGATCCCCCTCAATCACTGGCGTTCATCCCTCTAGATCTACATAGACACAGCCCCCAATATACGTAGACAGACTCACACACAAACTCCAACAGCATACAACGTGAAGCCACAATGTCCCCATGCACGAAAACAGAGAAGCATGACCATGAGGAACATTGCACCGGGGGTCAGTTGAGGCGTTCCTTATTCACTGTAATGACTCATAGTGTGGACACAGTGCTCCAGCTGGAGGGCCCAGGGCTGGGGAGGGACACCGGGGAAACTCGCCCGCTGTGGGAGACCCCCGGACCCTGGGAGAGGACGATACAACAATACAAAGGAGGTGTTATAATTGTGTAACAGTGAGATGTGCTGTAACTGTGCATCATCTGCGGGGCAGCAGGTTAAGGCTCATGCCAGGTACACCTATACTCTGTGTGAAGCAGAAACAGCGTAAGAAATGCTAAAACTATGCATCATCTCATTTCTTCTTTTCCCATATGGCAGCTTGCTTTTTTCTCTCTATCTCTTAGCCATCCTGCTGCCAGTGTTGTGTAGTCTTTATGCCTCTCTTCCCTCTCTCTCTCTCTCGTTCTCTTTGTTGTATTTTTTCTCTCTCTCTCTCTCTCAAGGTTGAAATGACACTCATCCCCAGAGGAAACAAAGTACTTTAAAACTGTTTGTCTACATATTTCTGCTAGGCTTGGATCTACGAGGGCCCGTGAATAAATATGCACACACACACACACACACACACACTCACAAACCCACATTCATACTCACAGACACAGGCCGACGGCAGTTTGGATAATGGACGTACTGTAAATGGCAGATAACAGCTGTAATGAGTATGGCGGGGGGTCACAGTAAGGAGCTGTATCAGATAACATTCACTCATTGGATCAAGTTCTTCCTGCATTTGTCTCTGCTTCTTACACACACACACACACACACACACATGCAGATGGGGCTGCCGCTGACCATCTATCAACTCACAGCAGAGACTTATTTCTCTCCTGCAGCACATAAATGTCAATACATGCCTTCAGCCTCCTTCGTCGTCACGATCATTATCAATTAGACCTCGGTGTGTTTAAAATGATTATGAAGGATCTCGAGGCAGATGCAATAAAAAGGAGCTGTCTCTGCTTTGTTTAGCCAAGATTGATTTGGCCTCTGCTCCTGCTGGTCGGTGCACTCGTGTAGTGAATTCTGACTTTACACTTGACTTTAATGTGATTATGATTACATCTTATGCTTGTTGCTGTATGCCATTTGTCTGCAATTTTTATGATTGCCGTGATGCTGTTTTCTTGGCCACACTCTCACTTGAAAAGCATCATCATCATTTCTCAGTCCTTCCCTTACCTTACTGTAATTAAAACCAGAGTGTTAGAACTCACTGAGGCAGCGCTCTACTCCGAGGGAAACAGATGCAAGTGTGTACACAACAATGAGAAATCAAAGCTTTCCCAGACTTCCTCACCAGCTTGTCACCAAATCTCATTCCAAAACTCAAGCCAGAATTCCCTCAGGTACATTTTTGATCCCACTTCCAAACTAACTTGCTTTGCTTACCTTTCCAAACAACAAACTTTTGAGGCTTTGGTTGTTGAAACCGCAAACCCATGAATTGATTACGCACCACATACAGGAGCTAGTGCTTGGACATCAGACTTTTGGGGAATTGGCCCATTGGTCAACTTCACTGCTGAATAGAACACCAAATTCATCCCAAGTGTCCCTGGTACATGGATCACTCCAGTGATCGCTCCTACTATCACTCAACATAGTGCATGCTAAAGTGTTAGCATGGAACACTGGAGCCAACATTCCACATGGGTGATTTCGGTGTCTATGTTCTCATTACTTAACAGGTAAGTTGACCATCGGACCAATCGGCCCAAAAATGTTGGCATATTCCTTTAGCCTACAATAACACATGAAAGCATCCGAGAGTTATGAGAGGAATGACTGTGACCTCTCAGTACTAGAGTGTGTTCGGTTACGGGCAATGTTCAGAGGAATGTCCTCGCTTTACGGTCAATGCTAACCTGCCCTCTCCCTCTGTTATGCCAGTGGCACCCGCGGGCTTCATTGATGCCCATCAAAGTTAAATCACTGCCTTCTACGGAGCACCACACAGGCTGCGCAGATCTAATCCGCTTGCTTCATAGCAGGCCAGACATCTGTCTGTGATAACCCCCTCAATGATCATATTTGGGTTAAATCGTGGGGGTTATTTTTTTGACACTAAGAGAGCTCATATATAACTGAGAAATATATACCACATTTACAGAGGAGAAGCACAAAAAGGTCACCCATATCTGTCTAGGATTCCATGATGTAAGTAGAGATACCCACTATAGCAGCACTGTGGGGGACCAAATGGAAAAAGCGGCTGGACCGCCAGCAAATGCTCTTTGATTCGGGAGGGAAAGAATGGCTGCAAAAGCACAGGGGGTTTCTCATAGTGTGGTTCCCCTATCCCTGCTCTGAGGGGGCAGGATAAGCTCCTTTGTCGAGCACTGAGAAATATTCGAATCACCAAAAACCCAGCATAGCTAAAAATGGATTTTTTTAGGTTGCCTGTTATGTTTTTCTGAGGAGCAACTCTGTTAAAAAAAGAGTGCCTGTAGCGATTAAAAAACAGCCTGTAAGTGTGCATGCCAAGAGTAACTTTGCACTAAATTGAGTTCACAGGCAGAAGGTTATCAGAGTTGTTGATCGCATCCATTTCATAGACTAATCTCTGCCAGATTGTGTGATGAAGGCATTTAAACATACACACACACACACACACACGCACGTACACATGCATACAAACACAGAGACTTACTTGGAGAGTGATCAATGCATGCAGCCCTCAAACACAAATAAACTAAATTCCAGAGTTGAGGAGACAGTACAGTACACCCCGATTTGGGCCTCTGCCTCATAAAATGTCCAGAGGAAGACAAAAAGGAATTCAAGATACCCAAAAATAACACAATCTCACTATTTGCAGTGAGGGATAAAAATAAAGATGCAGAGCGCTGGACAACTGCTGAATGTTTTGTTGAGCGGGCAAGTCTCCCATCCGGTCATATGTGGCCCTCGGCATGTGAGACAATCCTAAAGATGAGGAAGTCTTTTGGTGAGACGGATGGGAAAAAGGTATTCTTCATTAAGCGGGAGGGAGGAGGGTACATGAGGACCATTTCTCTCCGTATTCGTGGGAAACTAAAAATTCTCTCATTAACAGTGTCCGAAGGGAAGAAACGCAACCATAAAACAGTTCCATATGTTACAGGAAGAATCTCTGAGGCAGCAGCACCCTCTCCGTGTGGCGGGGAAGACATCTGTGCTGTTTCTTCAACTTCACGCGAGGCAAAATGCATATACGTAAATGAACTTTCTAGCTTTCCCCATCTTAAGTGCTCCAGAAGACAGTGAAGTACCTGAAGAAATCGTGCCCAAGTAGCACTGCCAGACTTTTTAAGTCTGCATACCTGTCCTTTTTGGTCAAGGGGATTCTGGTTTGGCTGACTGGTAGACCTGATCTGTTACAGATGAAGGAATATTGTCTTTTTCATACCTTGAGGTCAGGTTCAAATGATTAAAAAAATATTTAAAAAAAAAATACGCAGGCACACACACACACACACACACACATAGGCAGTAATGTGTAAAAATGAAGCAGCATACTCACGCTGCTCCTTCTGTCCCAGGCGTCAGGTACTGAGTCCTTTGTCTGTGAACCTGAGCTCCCTCATCTCTGTCTCTCTGTCTCCCTCAGCCTCCTTTACATGCTCCTTAACCTCGTCTGGCACCAAACAGACCTGAACTAAAACCAACAACGCCATCTCAATAACAAACACAGAAAACAAAACGCATGGCTCCGCAGCCGCTCTCTTACGGGGAGCCTCAGTGTGTATGCTTAACCAAGTGTGAGCTCTTCCTGAAAGGGAGAGGAATGACAGAGGGAGAGCATCTTGCCTCTCTCCCCCCGTGGTACTCACAATGGTCCTCACTTACCCCTCATCCCCTCCAAACTGGGTCATGGTTGGGGGTGGGGATGGGTGTGTGTAGTGAGGAGGAGGAGGTGGTGGAGGAAGAGGAGGAGAGGGGGGTTTAATACCCCCTGGAGAGGCAAAGGGAGGGGGAGTCTGGGGCTGACAGACAGTGATAGGGTAGGAGGGGAAGGGTAGAGGGAAGGATCCATGGGCTTTGGAGGTAAATGACATACAACTCATTGACTTTCTGAGACCTCTGGCCACTGGAGAGCAGCAAGACAGTGTTTTCAAGAATATAAATGTAACCCTGAGGGGAATGCTGGGCTGCAAGAGCTACTCTAATTAGGAATCTGGCCTTTGTGCTTCCTTTACAGTGTTAGAGTGCATCTCAGGTGGGAAATTTAAAGGGCCACTCTGACCTTTTGGGAAATTGGCCCATTGATTAACTTACCTTTTATGTGACGAGAGGATTGACAGAAAAATAACAACACCAACTCTGGATTACTAAAAGGTGCATCTTCTTACATCACGGATTGCTTTGCGGCACAAAGGTACATTGCTTTATGGCACGAAACAGGAACAGGGAAGTTTTCAGAGTTTCTTGCTCAATGGCAGATGGTGAAAGGAGCGAAAGACTGATGGGAAAATCACTTCCAACACGTTTATTCTCTTTAGTGAAGTGAAAGGGAAAATCTTTGACTGTAGGAGCAACATCCCTTTTGTGACAGGAAACAACAGGATTTATGGGAAATGTGATCTTAATTTTGAGAAACAATAACCACTCCACTGGTGTGAGATAGAGGCTGCCATGTCTCAACCATGGTCTGATTTCTTTACAGTAATTATTACAAGGTATCACAAATAATTTGACCATGATATATTGATGTTTAAATATGCTACACATAGCACCTTTAAATGCTCTATTTCAACTATATATAACATAAATCTATGTTTCTAACAGAAATCTGGATATTAAGTCGTAATCTTCACCCTCTGCATTCTCTCTCCTCTCCATCTTGCTCTTCCCTCCCTTATACCCTATCATAAAGTTCATGCAACGCTATGAAGAATAAAACATAATAGTTTGATACTGGCCGAACGCTATCTCAGCCTTTTTTCTTATCTCTGTACTGAGAGGACCGATTGCTATCGTCAAATTTCACAGGATCTTGCACTGAGAAATCAGTGGGTATAAATCCTATTTAAATTCATATCAGGCCATTCAAAGGGCTGTGTTAAATATGGCTTTCTTAAATGCACAACTCTTGCACTTTTGCCACTTGGAAGTTCTCCTATGTCGTCTCAGTGTCTTGTGGCATTTGATTATGTACTTTTATTATGTCTGTATATCTTTTATTATGTCTGTCTTTAACTCTACCAGAAGTTTCTATTCTATTCAAGTTGTCTGAGTGCATACCCTTGGTAGTAAGCTTGGTTGATTTGTGTATTTCTTTACTTAATTTCCTTTTGCTAATAAGGGTGCATATAAAAGCCTATCTGGAATAAGGGTTACGTTAAATACTGAATATCTGGAATATTGTGCACATGTAACCATAGCTGATATAACTGGAGGGATTATGGCTGCTATTCAGAACAAAACAGCTGAGATTTACCCTCCACAATGTTATTCAGGAGGGGGGTATAGCTCAGTGGCAGAGCATTTGACTGCAGATCAAGAGGTCCCCAGTTCAACTCTGGGTGCCCCCTGTGTTTACACAGTGGTGATATGGATTCATGTTTTGTTCCAGTGTATATGAAAGCCAGAGTGTGAGCAGTCACAGAAGACTTGGGTCAGCAAGGAAGTGTAAGTCATTTACAGTCTTTGTATGCTTTAGTACTAAAAGTAAAGTAGGACAAGTCACAGTCACTCTCAGTAGTCATGCTGTTACCCAGGGGGTATAGCTTGACTGCAGATCAACAGGTCCCCACTTCAACTCTAGGTGCCCCCTGTGTCTATGTCATTATATATTGTCAATGGAAGTTGGAATGTTTAGGTACACTGTGGCATTCAAGCAATGCTCAGTTGGTACCAACGGGCATAATGTGAGGAGAAAACATTCCCCACACCGTTACAGCACCACCAGCAGCCTGGAGCATTGACACCAGGCAGGATGGAGCCATGGATTCGTGCTGTCTACTCCAAATTCTGACCCTGTCCTCAGCCTGCTGCAGCAGAAACTGGGATTTTTCGACCCAGGCAATGTTTTTTTCCGCTCTTGAATCATCAATCGCGTGGTCTTCTGCTGCTGCTTCAAAGTTTGACATGTGCGTTCTGAGATGCCCTTCAGTTTGTCTCAGACCAATAATCATAACATGTTCACAATCATTTAAATCACGCATCTTGCCCATTCCAACGTTTATCACACAGTAAACCTGTCTTGAGTCTGTCTGCATGCTTTATATACTGAGCCTGGAGGAACAAGTTTACCTATAAAAGTGAACACAAAGTGTACATAAAACATGCAAAGACACACATGGACACAGTCACTGACAAACACAAACACATTGTATGTGTCCGAGGGGGTATAGCTCAGTGGTAGAGCATTTGACTGCAGATCAACAGGTCCCCAGTTCAACTCTGGGTGCCCCCTGTGTTTGTACAACGCTAATGTTATGTTTCATTATGGTGCATACAAAAGCCGCAGTGTGAGCAGCTGCAGCTGACCTGGGGCCTGTATTAGGAAGCAAGTTCAACATATCCAGGATATCTGTGCGGTAGCTGGCTTAACTTACCCTAACATCCCCAATAGTTCTCATTGAGCATGTACAATCTATTGCACTGATCACACTTGATAGAAGCCCTCTTTTATAACCAGATGGGCAAATCGCCTGTAAATGCTACAAACATTTCTTATATCTCAAGGTATGTTATATGCTGTAGTTTATATAGTTTAGCAAGTGGACAGACTCACAGTACACTTTAGGGTCAGAGGAAGGCATGATGCTAGGGGGTATAGCTCAGTGGCAGAGCATTTGACTGCAGATCAAGAGGCCCCCAGTTCAACTCTGGGTGCCCCCTCTTTTTAAACACAGAAGAATATGTTGTACATTCAGTAAGTGACTACATCTCTGTGGCGAGTATGTGAGCATTTCCCAAATTTAACTCTTTGCTCTCTTACTTCCACAAACATTGATTATTTTCTAATACGCACTATACTATCTTTTCACACCTCATTGTTTTCCTCCTGTAATTGTTAGTTTGTGCATTCATATTCTCTGACCGGCTAACTTCTTTTGAATTAGATTTGAGTCGCTGACCAATGACCAACACTAAACCAATGAATCATTTGCCCAGCACCATACATTGCCCTGATGTTAAACATTTTGAAGTGCACATGCCTGGAGGCGTGCCCAGCCATCACTTTCATAAGGTTGCAAAGTTCTTATATCGCCAGTGAATGCATAGCAGTCTTCAGCCACACTTCATTTCATGCTCAGCTGCAAAAAGCCTGAAACAATATTCACACTTTCAAGATAATTAGTGTGGAGTTAATGAGTCAACCTGAGGTTAACAGAATCTACAGAACATCAGCTCAGTGAGCACATGTACATTATAAGACTAAAACATGTGCCAAGACATCTGCAAACACACACACACACACATCACACCTTCCGAACTTTTGATATTTCCCTCCAATCCCAGCAAAAACAAGGCTCAGCTGTGTGAGGGCAGGCCAATCAGCTGTGTCTTTTCTGATTGGTGGAAATCTGCTGTCACTGCTACTTTGCCTTTGCCAGTGATTTACTTGCGAGGCTTGTTCCAAAATGTTCATATTGTCTGTGACATCAGTGGAGGGACCTTTAAAGAGATATTCCACACTAAATCACATTTTTGAGCTGTAAACATATTTGTATGACTTCTATGTGGTGAAACCATACAGAAGCAATACTGAACATAAATTCAACTTTGCAGATATAATTTCAGAAGGCTGCTTTCAGGGCCAAGAAATGTATCATAAACAACAGCATGTACATAAGAACACCCATTGCAGGGGGCACCCAGAGTTGAACTGGGGACCTCTTGATCTGCAGTCAAATGCTCTGCCACTGAG
This sequence comes from Monocentris japonica, assembly GCA_900323365.1. Lineage (NCBI taxonomy): Eukaryota > Metazoa > Chordata > Actinopteri > Trachichthyiformes > Monocentridae > Monocentris > Monocentris japonica. The sequence continues at coordinate 10,426 of OOFE01014260.1, read as the reverse complement.
CTATACCCCCTCTGTACATGCAGCTTTTGTTCTTTTTTGTCCTGAATATCAGCCATGATAGCTCAACTTAGAGTTTGCATGTGCATGGGCGTGTGTATGTGTACATATGTTCTTTACATGATAATCAATCCCTCCAGGATTTCACGATACCGCGATCGCAACACATAACCGTGTTCACCTCAGTCAGGGCTGTGCCCAGGGAGGGGCCTGGTATGACACTGGCCCCCACAATGAATTTGATTGCCCCACCCCCATACACACATGTGTATATCTTGTCTTTTATTCTTTCATTTTTCTTTTTTTCTCTCTTTTGTTTATTGCTTATTTCTGTATTCTAGTTGTGTGCTTTGAATCCAATTACTTTTGCAGCAGCAACAACCAATTTCCCCAGGGGGATCTTTAAAGTTTCATCTTAAAATTGAGTGTGTAAAGTATGAATTCATAAGGGTGTAAGAGTATTGTAGCTCCACTAAACGTACAGTAGTCTTTAGCAACAGTTCATTCTACAGGAGGTTATAGCTCAGTGGCAGAGCCTTTCACTGCAGCTCAAGAGGTCCCCAGTTCAACTCCCCCCTGCAACGAGTTGTTTTATGTAGAGATTATTGTTTATGAAATGGGATTACACATATTGCACTTTCTCAGCAAGCAGCTATAGCCCTGTGGACACAGACGTCCCTACTTTAAAAAATAGATCTTTCTCTTAGACAACAGAGATCATATTTTCTATTGTGCCTTATATTTCCATTAAGAATCTCATTGTTGCCCCTCTGTCGTGGTTAGTTTGTGTATTTGTATTTTTTGCGTAATCTCTTTTTGAATTTGATTTGATTCACTGTTTGTGAGGTGTGAGTTCACGTCGTTGAAAGATTCCTGTGTCTCATGTATAGCAGTCTTCAGCCTCACTTCATTTCACAAGCTCGCTGTAAAAAGTCTGACAATACAACAATATTCAGCCTTTTAGGATTCTCGTCTGTAACTAGCGTGGAGGAAATGAGTTAACCTGAGGCATCAGCACGTGCATGTCATACATAAGCATGCATGCCAAGGCGCAAACACACAAACACTCACACACAGACACACACAGACGTGCACATCCAAACTCTGCCATCTCCTCAGGCTCCTGCTCACCTGCAGACTCAGAGACTCATTAGATTGAGGAGAGAAGGGGGACAAGGAGGAGGAAGAGGAGGAGGAGAGAGGAGGGGTGTGAATTGCATTTTCACTGTAAATGCAGTCACACTGACACACACACAGACACACACACACACACACACACACTCCATCCATTTTCTATGGATATCCCTGACACATGTTGCCTAGTGTGTGTGTGTGTGTGTGTGTGTGTGTGAGTCAGACTGGGAGTGACTCAAGATTAGATTTTTCTTGTTGTGTCTTGCGGCACAGATTGAGCATATTCAAAGTGTGAATGTACGTGTGTGTGTGTGTGTGCATGCGTGTGCGTGCGTGCATGCACATCCGTGCCTGTGCACCTACACATTCACATGCTCATGTGTAGGTGCATGTGCAGAGCACCTTTGGCTTCCGTGACAGGTCTGGAGGGTAGTGGGAATGTGTGTGTGTGTGTGTGTGTGTGTGTGTACTACTGTACTTGTGTGTAATTCTTATTCATATTCACAGTGTATGTTCACTTGTCTGACAGATTCAGCCCTGCTGCTAAATATCACACACCTGGTTGCACAGCGTGTGCCGCTCTCTCTCTCATTTCATGTCTTCTAAGACCCTATTACCATTCTAATAATATCTAACAAAACACACAGCAGATTCACATTGAGCAGTCTTCATCAGAGGGGCCGCACACAGGATTAGGGATGACTTTGTTTAATGCAAATACCTATAATACCACAGGAGCACCAAAGCCTGGGATGAAGGAAGGAGAGGCATCTTTAAATAACATCCCAAATATATGGAAACACCACGGCTGTTTCCACAATTACTGTCAACTAACTGTCTGTGTTGCATAATGCCTTGGGAGTTGAGGAGCACACTTTTGATGCAGTGTGTCCTTGCTCTGCCTATGTGGATGTGTGTGTGTGTGTAGTTGAGTAGGGGGGGGGGCAGGAGGGAGGTCTAGTATTGTTACAGTTTTATGGCCTCATATGATACAAAATCCAACAATAATAGAAAAGTGATTAGTGGTTAGTAAGTTGTCACATTACTAGTCCTTATGTATAAACCATACTACTAAACATTTTGAAATGTTCTGTAAAGTCTAATTTGCAGTTTTACTGATTTTAGAAACATGCAATAAGGAATTAGTATAGATACAATCCATGTAATTCATCTTGACATCACACCAATGTGTCAGTTTCAAAGTCTGAGATTTGGATAAATGAGGTTGAGCTGTACAGGCGTACTGTGTCCTCTCCTATGTTTCAGTAAAGCACTCGCTAACCCACTTATGCAGCTGGATTTGCATTGGGGGAATTCAAGCAAAAGATTTAAATGGCATCAGTTTTGCTATTAAAGCAAAGCAAAACATCAGACAAACAGGGAGTGCTGTGTGAGTGTGTGTTTGTGCATGTGTGTGTGTGTGTGTGTGTGTAGAGGAGCAGAGGGAGTGATGTCCCTTGCCTCGGCTCAGCGTGTGCAGCAGCTGCAGCTTTCAGCCTCAGTCTATACTGTAGGGGCCGTTCTGTTGTCTGAAAGACTGAAAGATACAAAGAGCAGAACGGTGATGAGAGATGACTCAGAGGGTAGCATTGATGGTGCATTTCAAACACGGCGTATGAAGAAGGCTTGCATTTCGACCGCATGACATTCTTGCGTGTTGCAATTCAGCATTTGTCAGGACTGATAACGAAAAAGCACGGTTCTGGGTCGAGGATCTGAAGCGCGCTCCAAAATAAGGGTCACAACGTTGGCGGTCGTGAGCCTAAAGCAGTTATCAAAGCGTGTGTCGATTTCATAACGGCGGG